>QNGE01007284.1:2891-24180 GCA_008508345.1 Paragonimus westermani | reverse complement strand
GGCAGGACGTTAATAACTATGGTCCCATCAACCACACGCCAATCTGCTCGAGAATATTTGAAAGGATTTTAAAGGTGCACGCAGTCGAGTTTGTGAGGTCGCGAAACCTTATAAACTTCCCACAACATGACGTCCTCAGTGAGCGCTCTTGTATGACATTTCAGCTGGAATTCTTAAATTAAATTCTGTATTGATATCAGTCAACGCAGGAAATGCGGCAACCGTCATACCCTGAGACATGCGAAAGGCATTTGACCGTGTGCCGCACAGGAGCCTATTGATCAAAATATCATCCCCTGGTAAACAAAATCCGTTGTATAGCTGGCTATCGACATATCTTGAAGGTCACACTCAGTCAAACTAGGAGAGCACTGCTCAACACAAAACCCGTGGGGTGGTTCAAAGAAGCGTTCTAGGACCGTTGTTTTCCTAATGCGCATAGATGACGTGTGGGATGTTAAAAACATGGCAAGCTCATTTTGCTTGCTGACGATATCAGAAGCGTTTACACATTCCGCTAGAACGGCATCATCGAGTCTTGTTCACAGAATATAAGACAGAAGGTAGTGTCAATACCACTGCGGTGCAGAACATGGCTGATCTCGTTCTCAGCGAAAAAATCGAACAATCATCCATGGTTGTAAACTACCCAATGGAGTCATCATCATTAGACGGTGATAATATTAATAATAATGCCAATTC
Source organism: Paragonimus westermani (assembly GCA_008508345.1). Classification (NCBI taxonomy): domain Eukaryota; kingdom Metazoa; phylum Platyhelminthes; class Trematoda; order Plagiorchiida; family Troglotrematidae; genus Paragonimus; species Paragonimus westermani. The sequence goes on along the minus strand of QNGE01007284.1, from coordinate 23,478 downwards.
CGTCAGAGAACTAGAAATGCGGCATGCGATCTCCTTTAACTTCTCTGAACAATTAAGTTTTCAAGCAGCAGAAAATTAAAGAACAATAGGCTGTATCAAAAAGACCTTCAGTCTATCAGCTGTGAGGCAGGCTGTGATGGATGTCACTGAACATATACTTTCACGTCAATTATTGAGGTTCAGGTTGTACACATTTGATACGGCGCGTCATTCTAATAGAAGCGTTTGATTGTCGTTTATTCGTTGTGTTCTGTTCAATTCGGATATACTGGCTGCCTCTCTCGCGTTAAATGCCATCTATTCACGAAACATCATATTGACTTCGCGGCAGTCTTCAATAACAATGAATCCTATGCTTCTCGTAACTTTGGACATTCATTCATCCCCTCATGCTATTGAGGATTATTTTGAACGATTTGAACTATTGTGTAGGACCGTATCCAGCCTGAATAAGGGGACAAAATCAGTCTTCTTCCTCTCAAGAGTTCTGAAGAATTTATTTTATCCAGATTCGCTGATGGATCTCACACACGAGCGAATAAAGAAAACATCGCTCGGTCGTGTCAGTCCTGTAAATTTCGAGGTCGCCGAGTGAGCTTATTCCAACAGCATGAAGCGCCAACCGAACCAATCACTCCGTGACTTTATTCTCCAGATCCAAACTCAGACAGCACGGTGTGGTTTTGGTGATCAGTTGGAGGTCCAACTTCGTGACTGACTCATCGGCGGTATTAATGCACCGGATCTAGATAGACAACTACTGCTACTTCCTAAACCTACGTATCAAAATACCAGACATCTGCGGGCAGTACGAAGACGTTAATAATACAGTCCATAGTGGGGGTTCTAGTGAGAACCCGGTCTTGTCTGGATCCTACAAAACATAGTACGCTGCAGCTATTCAATTCAGCTTTCAAATGTGGTTCTCGACCAGTTTCTCAAAATTCTTCGCAACGCTTTCGACACATGTTACTGGCAGATTCAGGAATTGTGCCTCATGTGGCAAGAAACATTCCAGATACACATGCATTCACCGCTGCTCCATATGACACAAGCGTGAAAAACGACGTCATTTACAACTTGTCTGTAAGTCGAAAAAAACGCCAGTTTATAAAAGTCAATCAAAAATAATTTGATGCTAAATGTGATAAGATGGAGTCCTTTACTTTGGCATTTGATTCTTCTGCTTCGGAGCATGTCTTTCACACCCTTTTCACAGTACGTGGCACGAGGCATGATTTTATTATTGGCACTGGCAGTACAGAATCTATAATACCACTGAGATATCTAACACAATTCTATTCAAATTACATACTTCATCCTTGTTCTGTAACCATACGAGATATAACTGGTCATTTCATTCGTGTTTTGGGTACAGTCACTATTCCGATCGTTAAAAAACAATCCAAGCCACTTGATTGCATTTTGTCGTTACCCATCATGGCCCATCCATTTTGGGGCCAAAGGTTTCAAAAATGTTTCATATTCGGGTTTCCTTATTTGTACCACCGAGTAATTCCACAAGCTTGGAAGGCCTCATACTCAAGTACTCAAAGGCCACGAGCAGCATGAAGATACCTCCAGTTAAACTAGAAGTAACTTGTGGCGTGGTTTTTCTGAAACGTCGTGTAATTCCTTATGGACTCCATGAACTGGTAAGTAAAGTGCTCAACGAGCTGGGAGAGAAGTGCGTTATTAAGGCTATTGTTTCATCCTCTTGGGCCACCCTTGAAGTCTGAAGGGAAAACTCAGCGGGTAAGTGGAGGTTATCGATGTACTGTAAATCGATGCCTCAAGCAACATACGTGTACTACTGCTGAACCTAATGACATTCTGAACGAGCTTTCAAGATCCAAAGTTTTCTCCAAGATGGACTTGAAGGATGCATATCTACAAATTTCATTGGATAAGACATCAATGCCGATAACAACAATCAATACACTTAATGGGCTTTTTCAGTACCGATTTTGGCCGTTTGGACTTAGTAATTCTCCTGCTATTTTTCAGCAGGTGATGAATAACATTGTGAAGGGTATGGATGGTGTTGAAGCTCATCAGGATGAAATCATCGTACATGCGTCAGACAAGTTACTTCATGGTTCTCGTCTTTTGAAACTATTCCAACAGTTTTTTACAAGAACATTGCTGTTACTGCTAACAAATGCGCTTTTACTGTAAGCAGCTTCGAGTGTCTCGGTTAGTTAGTTGGCGGTAACGGATTCAAACCTGATGCCAAACGTCTAGACCCATTAGTTAATGCACCTTCACCACAAACCTGTCCGAATTGCGTTCTTTGTTAGGTGCTTTGCAGTAATATTCCCGTTTCCATTCCAAATTTCTCTCATCTTGCTGAATGTTTAGTCTAGTTGCTTTCTAAGAAACGGTTCACGTGGACTCCAACTTATGAGCGGTGTGTACGTTCATTGTTAAACTTGTTGTTACATGATGCTATACTTCTTCCACTTTATTTTAAAACCACGCCTGTGTTGCTCAATTATGTTTCTCCAATTGGAATTGGAGCTGTGACTGAACAGGACAACAAACCACCTGTGTGTATATCACACCGACTTAGTCCAGCAGAAAGGGGTTGTGCTCAGACGCACAGTGGAGCTCTGGCGGTATACTGGGCGGTAAAGCGGCTTCATAAGTATCTATTCGGAATACCGTTCAAAATGGTGTTGGATCATGAAGCACTGAAATTCATCTATAATCCCGCCAAGTGATTGTCACGTTCTTCAGCAGCCATGTTTCAACGACATAGCATAACTTTCAGTGCATATGACTATACTATAGTGCACAAATCAGCCAACCAAATCAAACATGTGGATTACTTGTCACGGGTTCCATACGCATGTGAACAAACTTCTAGTAATGATTGCCTTTTAATCCAGCCTCTGCCGGTTAGCCGAACAGAGTTGATTCGCGATACTCAACGTTACTTTTCACTCACTCTGAGTGCGCTACGACGTGTTTGGATCCCACAAGTCAAATGGAAATTTCCTACATTTTTTGTGTGTCGGGAGGAAATATCACTCACTCCAGATGGATTATTGTGCTTGAAGGACAGAATTGTTATTCTCCAACCCTTCGTGGAGCAGTTCTGGACGGTTCACATTCTGGATATCTGGGAGTTGAAAAGGTGACATCTCTGGCAAGATTAACGTGCTGGTGGCCAGAGATTTATGCTGATATTTGTCTTCTGGCTGAAAGTTGTTCATCTTGCCATCACAAATTTCACAATTCACCTTCTAAATGGACTTCATGGCCGATGTCATCTCAGGCCTGGCAACGGATTCATGCAGATTACTGTGGTCCTGTTCTTGACAAGTATTATGTGCCAGTAGTGATCGATTCCTATGCGAAGTGGCCGGAAGTGGCATTCACAACAACGCCCACTGTAGAATTCACTGTGCACGCAGTCAGAAAAATATTCGGCAGAGGAGCTATCCCTCTTTTGTTAATGACTGACAATGGTACCCATTTCACTGCCAACCTTCTAACTACTTGGCTCAACGGTATTGGATTGTTGTATCTGTATCCGATCCCCATCCACTACATGCCTTACGGACAATAACAACGGTAGTAAGAACACGTCACTCAGTAGAAGCGCATCGTATTTCCGCATTTACAAGCAATCGGGTCATTTTAAAGTGCATGGACGAGTGAGCCGTTGGTCGCTGGAGCCGCGACCAACCAGAACACTCTTGAAGCCTTGGCACGAGAGTGGGGCACACAGGCGACCTTAATGTGCATACAACATGGATGCAAGCATCTGTTAACTCCTGGTCGACATCCCTGCTCTAATGGTCAGGCTGAAAACAGTTAAAACATTAAAAAGTGCTATAGCCTCTCTTCGGTGTACTGCATTCATAGACCTTGTAAAAGGTGTTGACAACTTCTTGTTACAATATTGCAATGCCTGCCACTCAACTACACGTGAAAGTTCCGCCAAACTTTATAAAGGAAGACCTTCGAGGTCAAACTTGATGTGTATTCAATCCTCTGAAGTTACCTTTTATCGTGGTAATGACTTTAGGCCGTCATCTGGTTTACTTCTAAAGAATCTTGATAAATGCTTGTACCGAATTCTAGACGTTGAAACTTATCTGTACATAATCGGTACGTGGATCAGAGACGTTTTGAGGATATAGGTCAGTTCGTTCCAAATTCTTGTGTGACTTCAGATAATGATGATTCTGCTCTAGATTCGAATTCGAACCAAGAAATTACAAGCACCAATCGTAAGTCTTCAAGACTGCAAATAAAACCCAGAAAGGATTTCAAGAACCCGTAGTCCCTTTCAACGTGTGATGGATGTGATGAATGTCATTGAACGTATACTTTCACGTCAATTATTGAAGTTCAGGTTGTACACTTTTGATACGGCGCGTAATTCTGATACAAGCGTTTGGCTGTCGTTCGTTCGTTGTGTTCTGTTAAATTCGGGTATACCGATAACTGGTCTCGCGTCAAGTGCCATCTATTCACGAAACATCACACAGGCGCTTTACAAAATGTGTGCCCTTTCTCAAATTGAGTATTGCACATTCATCTACTGCCATCTACGCAAGTCTGATAGGCTTGTGCTAGGAAACCTCCAACGATCATTCACCAAAAGATTTCCAGAATGTTCTTCTTCGTTCACCTATAGGTAACGTTGTCTAAAACTTAATATTTATCCACTTTGGTTGCGCAGACTAAAGTGGAATCACGTAATCCTTTCTGAACTCATAAATTGAGACGTTATCACCACACCGTTCATCGTTCACCTAAAACGCAACTTCCAATATGCTCTGAGAAATAAGAGCTCCACTTTGCCCACCGTGCTATCTCGGAAGAAGGCATGTGCAAACTTTTTCATTGTAAGGCATTCCTATATTTAAAATAAGCTTCTAAATGAAGTCAGGGCCAGTGACAACATTCAGCATCTTGAAAATTGTTTGGACAGCTAACTTACATTATCAAACACAATGTGTATCTGCAAACTCTGTGTATCCTCCGATAACCCTTTGAGCGTGGTCTGAGAAACATTCAGCCGTCAACTGCATATGACGTAGCTGACCGTCCCCGCCGTCTAACTCCTTCGAAAACAGCTTGCTCGAAATGATCCGTTATATCATTTAGTATGTGGTATACTCCATGTTCACTAAGCCGAACGCAATTTAAGACCATTTTACTGATAAGTGTTTATTCCTGTGCACGCACTACCCAGATTGCTGAAAGATATATAAACGTGGCGCTATCAACAAATTCATCAGAATGACGTTATAGGAGCGGTAATTAGAACACGCGCATTTCATGCGGTCATCCACATCGTTGACTCAACATTCCGGCTGTCTGAATAAATCCCACGTAGATCGCCAAATACCACAACAACCGGTTGACAAGGCTATATATTTTAATAACCAAAGCGGAAATAACAAAATTACATGGAGCTTGTCAAAAAGTGTCCCATGCACATTACTCATCATGGTAAATATGATCATCCCGCTTTTTCTCACTTAACGTGTGAGATTACGTTCTTGGTCCTCATTCCATAATTGCCCTTTGCATGCAGAAAATTTTCGCGGCGAATGGGTGTACAAAACCTCGCCTCGGACAAACGGTTCACGATATTTTAGCTATTTGGAGGTTATCAGAAACCGAAAATGCCCTGTGTTTTACTCTGCCCGATCGCCCAGAAGATTTTGGAGTTCTCCATCCTGCCTAACCAGAGCCGACTTATTTTGGAATTTTTCCGAAGTTAGTTGTCACGCAATTAAAAAGTTCTCTGGAGATGCATTTTTGATGTTCTTCCTTGAGCTGACTTGAAGTATTCAAAAAATCGGCCCACATATAACCTTGAAGAAAAATAAAATGATGTAAGTCCACATTTTCAGGGATGAATAAAGAAAGCAAGCCAACTATCCATAGTTCGACTGCAAGCGCCGAAATTCCGTGCGACAAAATAAAGTTTTTGATCACGCATGTTTTGGCAGAGTTTCAAATCTGTGCTGATGCATAATAAGTCGTCGCTTTCTACCCCCTGAAATGATCGCAAACGATCTCGCACAATCCAGCATGCTCCTCAATAATGCGTTGAGAAATATACGTATATTATTATAAGCATCAGTATAATAAGCAACATCTCCTTCGACTCACAATACGAGTGTCGCTAGAAACCAAATTCATATTTCATACCTCGCCGAGTACGTCACCACCGTTTGGCAGCATCCGATATGGATTTGCCTGTCACAGTAACCGAAGCCAAGAAACGCCTGCGCTTAACAGTTACCGCAATTGGCTTGCGCTGCAACAATTGCGGTTTCACCAACACACCACATATCCAGTGTAAACCCGAAGGAATTAGACCGGGAGGTGTGACAGTGGGGCCTTCATGTCTAGCCGGCCAATGTTGGATAGCCACTTGATTGGCTAGTAAGGAAGTGAAATCATGATTTCTCGGGAATTAACCAGAGACAGGCTGTAATGACGAGACCTAAAGTAAGAAGAACGATCCAGCAGCCTGCGCACGTTCCAAGTTCCAAAGGTAAGCTCAACCTGAGACAGGCCTGAGGACGCAGACGCTTACCTTTGGAACTTGGAACGTGCGCAGGCTGCTGGATCGACGCAGCGTCACGGAACGTGCGGAACGGCGCACCGCCCTGATCGCGATGGGACTGCGTCGATGTGATATCGACCTAGCAGCCTTGAGTGAGAGAAAGCTTGCAGACCAATGTACATTGCGGGAATCAGATGCTGGGTACACGTTCTAGTGGACAGGTTACCCGGCAGACAGCGCTCAGGAGCATTGTGTCTGTTTTGCAGTCGCTGATTACATCAATGCTTTGATGATATGCGAACCGCACTGCAGCAGCCCTCAAATGCTGTCGATGCGCCTGAGACTCGGCCGAGGTATGTGTGCTACATCTATTAGTGTTTATGGTCCAAATATGTCATCTCGGTGTTACAAAAAAACCAATTCTATGATCAGTTGTCTGCCACGATCCAGTATGCGTCAGTATATGGCCGACTCTTTGTTTTGGGTGACTTAAACGCTAGAGTTGGGCGTGACACTTTAGCTTGACCAGGAGTCCTCGAACCATACGGCATTGGTTCAGTCAACGAGAACGGTGATCATCTGCTGCATTTGCGCGCTACTCACTAGCTGGCTTTCACGAACATCCGATTCAAGCTGGATGCGAGAGACATCACGACGTGGACTCGTCCACGAATCGTAGGTCGAAGGAGATGCCAGTGTGAAGTTTTCGGTTATTGCTTGTGAACTGTTAAACCTGTCGTGATTGTAGATGAGCTTTAAGGCATTATTGTTTGCAAGGTGGTGGCTCTTAGAACGTTATTCTTATGTCAGGTCTCGTAACGTTCATGAAATAACGTCGATCAACCCGTGTGTCATAAATCCAAATCACTTTTCTCAAGCTATCATCGCACACGTAATTTTGTTGATTTGAGCGCTCGCCCAGACGTTCTGGTTCTGCAGCGAGTACTCACAACCACTTCAGATAATGCAGGGCAGCGCTTACAGCAACTGGAAGATGGCTTTAGTTGTTCAGTCCCGTGGTTGTCAAGTGAATTTGCGTCACCAATACCAGGGCTTCGTTGTGAGTGCGAGTCGTCGGTTACTGGGGGATGTATTTTTGGCGTTAAATGTAGGTCTCACTGAAAAAAATTGAATCTGCCAGAGTTCGACAGAGCTGGATGTGGTTTGAATTTCGTTATTTTTTTGGATGGGTCATATAACGACATTGTTAACTGCCGCTCGTTGATCCGGATAGCTTAGGAAACAAATGCTATGGACAATCAGGTCAATAAGGCTACTGGCTGTGCTACTTGAGTTCTCCTTTACTTGGGAAATACTGGTTCGCACTATTCCGTTTCGGAGTGGCGTCTTGTCACGGAGCACTTCTATAGGCTTCAAATTTGTGCCGCGTCCAAGTTGCTCTTGGTCTTCGACGAATTCGCTCACTAAAACCCTGCCTGCGGATTGCAGTAACAGCAGGCAGAATTTTGCCATACCCTTCTAGGAAGTCCTAGAAAATTGTACTCCTGTTCTTCTACCCTACTAGCTTCGATTAATAATCTTCTCGGGGAAGACAACTAAGTTATATCAGGTACGTTAGACGCCACCGTTTCGTAACTGTCTGTGCAGTTCCGTAGCTATTTCATCAGCAAACGTCTCGCTGGATACAAGATCCTCACGACCAGTACTAGTCCCACAATGGGTGTCATTTGGTGTATTCAGAATGCCAACCATCGGATCCAGCTGGTGCAAATTTTTGATAAGTTTGCACTTGGTGTGTAGTTTTGCCGAACCAGCCTCTGGGTCCGTTATTTTTTGGTCGTGAACACAACGGCAATAGGAACAAAACTTAACTCGATTGTGTTATTCTCGTATAATGTGCCAGAATTTGCCGTCGCGATTATCGCTTCGACAGCAGATTTGGGCTCTTTGGAGATGAGGTCGATACAGCAGGCACTGATCGTGATGCCTCACGGTGTACACCCCTCTCTGCTGCCGTCAGGTTCTTGTGCCTGCAGACGACTGTTTGGCGGTTGGCAATGTTTGGAGATCACTTGACTTAGTGGGCATTACACCATGATATGCCGTTCTTATCAGTAAATAATTTCAGATCTTCTCTTAGCAATCGTCGGTGACAAAATAGAACAACCCATGAGCCCATTTGAACGATTGAACGATGTAACCGGGAAGCACACGTGCACGCAGTAATATCCAACCTTCTTTTAAACACGCACCGGATATATTCTCAACATTGTCAGCGCTGCGCGAGTGACCATTTCCTTAGTTTGGTGAATGATGTAAGTTCTTTACGCTGCAGTTATGTGCTTGTCGCCTATTCCACGGCAGCCTGTTGCAAGAAGTCTTTTGTCAACTAACACCTCAGTCGCAGTGCCACAAATTGACTAATGTGTGTGTAGCAATCGGTTCTTAATGATTCCTGTTTTTTCTTGGAACGTTCGGGCCAGATAAAGTTCCGCCAAGGCTAAGGCGGCGTCAATTACGGAGCGGTAATTTTAGGGAGGCGCAGGTTAGCTCCACTTGGCTCTGTCTTATGGTGGGAGGTGTGACGAATACTTTGTATTCATGCGTTAGGTGCTCTCCCCGCATTCACCGTTATGCCACAATTACAAACACTCGAACAGCATCGTGTCAAAGAGGCAGTGAGTGACAGCGTCGGTAAATTTCGGGAGTGTTTAATGGTTACTCCGTTGTTTGCCGAAACTTGCAGAATGCAGTCACCAATTTTATCAATAATTTCCAGTTATTCAGCATATAATGATGTTTACCAAATTTAGTCACCTATGTTTGCACTTGTACAAAAGAGATTTTGCAGGTGAATTTTGGTCAGTCTATAACAGTTCGTTTGCTCAGAGAAATCATGGATCGCGAAAATTCTAGGCTGTGTTGCCCGGCTACATTTCTGACCAGGGCTCCGGTGTCTGTCGTACTTCCTTTACTCTCAGCAACGCAGGTGTCAGACATTGAGAGTGAGGGCGTGATTTTGTTCTAGACGGGGTGTGTTGAATTAAATGGATAAATGAATGATTAATGTATATTTCCCAACGCATTTGTGAAAAACACGCTGGGTAATGAGCGATCACTGCAAATATTTACAAAGCAGATAATTAAACACTAGCGAAAACGTGAGGCCTACTGTCAATATAGACGTGATCAAAACGCAGATGACAGTAGTTTATGAAACTTTGACGCACGCAACAGAGAAAGAGATAGTTCGCTCGTTTTACAGATTGAGTTCCAAAAAACGAGATGTTACACTAATTTACTTTTTACAAGGTTGTGGGGGGAACTTTTTAAATAGTTCAAGGTCACTCCGAGGAGAACGTCCAAACGCTTCTTTGTAGAGTTTCGCTGACATGGGATGAGAGTGGCGTCCGAAAAATGTCAAGGTAGGTCGGCTTTAGCGAGGTAGGACGGAAAATCCCGAAATCCAGCGAACGATTGGGCGGATTCCGACGCAGGATTTGGTCGATTGCTCGAAAACGTCAAGAAGTTGAACACCTCGCAAACCGTTCTCTCAAGACGAAGTTCCCTGCGTCCATCCGTCGTAGAAGAAATTTCTCGCACAACGGACACTTTTGAGGATCAGAAAATGAATGTATTTTCACACGTCAGGCGAGAAAATGTAGGGTATAACATTTACCCAACCTAACTAGTCATTAGGTCGAAAGACCTCGGACCCACTATTCATCCGGTTCACGGCGCGACACCAATCACAAGGAACTATTATGCAATGAAAACCCTTCACCGTGACTCCCACTTCTTGAGCTCCTTGAATGTCCGACAATGAAGAGCGCGTTTAGGCACAAGCCGTTCTCCATGACTCACACCTTGCACTCTCAATACAGACTAGGTGTCAGCTGCGCTCATCCCGCCTACGTCACTCCTTCCTCCAAAAGGCACAGACGTCTGATATCTCGCTTACCTACACTGGGCTTAATCCTCACCACGGTAGTCCGCACTAAACCGTCCTTGTCGGCATCACAACTAACTATCACACCTAAAGGCCATGTATTTCTTGATAGGGGTTCTGAAGTTATCAATACGACGTCTCTCTGATGGAAATTGCGTTCTCTACGTAACCAATTCTGCCGTGCTTGCAGGGTGGGGAGGTACTTTTCCGTCCAGCGACCCCAAATGAGTTCAGCCAGGTAATTGGCTTGCTTCCATTTGTGCTTAAACAGTCTTAACGTCGTCTGATCGGGGCAGATTCCATGATTATCTCGCAGGAGCAATATATCATTGGGCGATAATGCCAGTCCGTCTTGAACATCCGATGTGACAGACACTAAGGTCTGTTATTCAATATTCTTTCCACTTCGACGAGGAGGGTACACAGGGTCTCGTCATCGGGGGTTTGTTCAACACAGATCAATTCAAGGACGCGCCGAACCGACCTTATAAGGTGCTCCCACGCACCTCCCCGATGGCTCGCATAAGGTGGATTATAATGCCACTGGATATGCCTTTGTAGCAATTTGCTGTTGATAGAGGCATTATCCAAGCTACGCGTCGATCGTTTGAGTTTTTTTCTGCAGCGGTGAAGTTAGACCCGTTGTCGGAATAAACACTGACAGGACAACCCCGTCTCCCGATGAAACGCATCAAAACCATAAGGAATGAATCAGTGCGCATGGAATGTGCGGCCTCGAGGTGGACAGCTCTGGTCTGAAGACAGTTTATGACGCAACCATACCTTTTTTCTCGCTGCTACCTATCTTCACACTGNTCCTCGGGGCACTGGTACCTGATTGGGCATAATCTCCAGGGTGGTTCTTGTTCGAGGGGAGGTATGAGGGTGAGTGTTTGGCAGTAGCATATTTTCGTCTATCAACCGTGCCACGTGCAGCAGATAGAGCGACCCGGGTTATCCTGCTCAACGGCCGATGCAATATGGTATTGGGTTTGTTTCGACCATCATGGTTTGTATGGACTTCGAATACTGCCAGGACGCCCAGACATGTGCAGGGGAGCGATATAGACCCTCAACCAAAGCTTTGGATAAAATGCCTAAACCGCAAGGCAGTGGGTGACACACACATGCAGACGCGGCAGCATTAACCACCGAAGAGATGATCGACAGACATATCAAAACAGATCCAGCAACCACTCACAAGGACAGTGAAACTGTGCAAACGGTCCTAGCAGACAGACATAGAGTCACTTCAGGCAGAAACAAGCACCACGCCCAAAGAAGCCACATTAGACAGCCAACGCAAAAAAGCGCACGCATCTGTATTTTGTCTGGCTGCTCACATTTGGCCAAGTTGACAAGGATGAAATTGCAGAGACCTAAGACACAGACAGCACAGCCCTCCGGATTAGAACACGAGGCCAGACCGGCCACAACGCCAAGGAAGTAGGAAATGCGAGGACACCACCACCAGGCTATATAACCAACACACATATCTGTCAAGCCCAGTCCATTCCAGCAAACCCTGCGATATTTCGTTCACCACCACTTGGCCGTCCTCACAGTGCCCTTATATTGTCCAAGCTCTTCCAGCACTTTCTGTCGTGGAGCCAAACATTTGCGACAGACGCTCGAACGTAGGTGAAGAGTTTGCAAATAATCTAGACCGACCCTCTCCATATGATGTTTTGTAACTCACTGCCTCATCTGTCATATAGCTACCTAGGGGTCCGAATGTCACGCCGGACAAAAATATTCCATTGATTCACTGCTCGTGAATGTAGGATCATTGGTAAAGCACACAGTTCTAAGCCTTCCGGTTTTCATATGGCCACATACTACTATCGTCACCGAGACGTGGTGCTCCCCATATATTCCAGACATATCGTCTCATGCGACAATGGAGGTGCTATCTACACAGAAGAACAACTTTTCACTGTAGCACCTGAGTCTAGTCTTCACAAACTAGAAGACCTGTTGTGGTCAATCTCGTGAGCTAATTACAAAATGTATCTATGGTTCGTCTAACGCCGCTGACAGAACGTTTCACCCGGAGGTGGGGTAAACTTACTCCTGTTGGAAAAACGACGCTGGAAATGCTCAAAAATCCGGTCTTCCTCACACTCCCCTTCAATGGTGATAGCCTGATTAACAACCTTTTGAAGATCAGCACCCCGTCAAAACGCGTGTATAATGCACGTAAGCTCGTTATGCTCTCATAAACGACAAGGCTACCTTTAGCCCTAGTCAAAAAGCAAATACTTAAGTTTTCTATCAGTCACTGCAGCTGCAATAATACACACATTTGTGGAACAGGAATTATGCATGAAACCGTGGCCAATGAGCACATCCAAAAGTGGTTAAGCGCTGCACTGACTCACACGACAACGAACGACACTCAGAGAGGGCAGATCGCCGCTTCATTATTCTGCAAGGCATTTATCGGTCGCAAGTCAATATCGTACCTTCGTTTGATGTGTTGATGAACAAGCACAGACCACAAATTCGCAAGTATAATGAAGCATTTTTGATCAGCCGTCGATAGCCGGTTATGTGTGCACGAAAGCAAAATTAATTTATGTACATTTATATACATGATTTATCCCATCAATGAGGGCTGTCTTGTTGACAAATACCCTCTTATTTCGACTGTTCGGGCGAGGCCTTCGAAACGACGGAAACAAGGTCGACAAGGTGCCTATTACTTTTAAACATGTTATTTCGACAAAGAAGCGTCTTTATAGCAAAGCATTAGCAACAGTTTTTGTGTCTGCGTTTGGTGAGGATGCCAGGCTGTGAAGGGTTTGAGACTTCCACCTTAAGAACTTAACAATGTGTGCCTTCACCATCTTTTTAAAAAATTATCGAACAGACTGATATGTGGTTGATGGGACGATAGGTACTTACGTCCTGTCTCGGGCCACTTTGTAGCAGGGCACGATGATTTTGATTTCCAATTGGGAAGAGAATTTGTTGGATAAAGGTGGTAGCGTGAACAAATCTCGCAAAATTGCGACGAGGTCCTCAGATTCTAGCTTGATAGCCACTGCTGGGATACTACCAGTTTCGGGCTGAATTGTGGGTTTGATGGTAACTAACCGTGAGCAGATAATTCCAGTATCAACTAGAAAATGTTTGGGAACTTCGTCGGCTCTCGACGGAGGATTAACAGGCAACAACTTTTATAGGAGGGTACTTGATAGAATTTCTCCATTTCGAAAGTTCCATTGGTCTCATGCTTCCCTGCTTGCCACGAAATGCAAGCTTTACGCCGTTTGTATAAGGCAGTTGTGCTTCGTGTACTTTGTGTTTAAATAATTTGCCCAGTTTTGTCACCAGAAAGAAACCTGACGATTTCTTGTGCTTCTGCTAAGGGCCTTTATTTGTACTGACATATTCCGCAATAAGGATTACTTCCAAAGCACATGATTGAACGCATCTTGATTTTGTGGAAACCAGAATGTCGGTGCAAAAATTGAAGTGGATGTCAAATTCCCTGATTGATAATTTTAAGTCTGGCTTAAGAAACAACATGTTCCAATTTGAAGATCCTGGTGCAAGAGTGAAAGTAGTTGTACGATCTACCACGAAGACGTTGAGCAACGCGTAGTGAAAAACCAATGATCCCAACTATTCAAAACAAGGTTGGATCGTAACGCCACGGCACTATCGAACAAAGTATCAGAGTGAATATTTAGACAACCTCAACAGTTTCGATCGACAGATCGTTTTCAGGGAATGGGTTACAATTTGCTGTTGAACGGGCTGAATATGAATTATACTCACATAATAAGGCATTCATACCCAAAAGAGCTCTGCCGAGCAGTCAACAGGTTCAAAACATTGGGGATTAGCCGAGCTCCAAAAACGGGGTGCACGCACCACTCGAGTAAGGCACAATGACCGACAACTGGCTATTTGCACAACCATCAAATTGACGTGACAAAACGAACTCGTCTAGGTCAGGGTCCAATTAACGTCCAGAAACAGGGGAGGTTGATTGCAGAGGGGCGAATATTTAGGGGAATTGGGTTGGGTCGAATTTCCACATGATTGTAGTTCAAAATTTCGATACACCGGGCCACAACTTCCGAACACGACCGAAGTTCGCTCGCAGAGTGGCGGGTCCACTCAGCTCTGGTTCCCAACCTAACTAGTCATTAGGTCGAAAGACCTCGGACCCACTATTTATCAGGTTCACGGCGCGACACCAATCACAAGGAACTATTATGCAATGAAAACCCTTCACCGTGACTCCCACTTCTTGAGCTCCTTGAATGTCCGACAATGAAGAGCGCGTTTAGGCACAAGCCGTTCTCCATGACTCACACCTTGCACTCTCAATACAGACTAGGTGTCAGCTGCGCTCATCCCGCCTACGTCACTCCTTCCTCCAAAAGGCACAGACGTCTGATATCTCGCTTACCTACACTGGGCTTAATCCTCACCACGGTAGTCCGCACTAAACCGTCCTTGTCGGCATCACAACTAACTATCACACCTAAAGGCCATGTATTTCCTGATAGGGGTTCTGAAGTTATCAATACGACGTCTCTCTGATGGAAATTGCGTTCTCTACGTAACCAATTCTGCCGNGGCAGGACGTTAATAACTATGGTCCCATCAACCACACGCCAATCTGCTCGAGAATATTTGAAAGGATTTTAAAGGTGCACGCAGTCGAGTTTGTGAGGTCGCGAAACCTTATAAACTTCCCACAACATGACGTCCTCAGTGAGCGCTCTTGTATGACATTTCAGCTGGAATTCTTAAATTAAATTCTGTATTGATATCAGTCAACGCAGGAAATGCGGCAACCGTCATACCCTGAGACATGCGAAAGGCATTTGACCGTGTGCCGCACAGGAGCCTATTGATCAAAATATCATCCCCTGGTAAACAAAATCCGTTGTATAGCTGGCTATCGACATATCTTGAAGGTCACACTCAGTCAAACTAGGAGAGCACTGCTCAACACAAAACCCGTGGGGTGGTTCAAAGAAGCGTTCTAGGACCGTTGTTTTCCTAATGCGCATAGATGACGTGTGGGATGTTAAAAACATGGCAAGCTCTTTCTGCTTGCTGACGATATCAAAATCAATCACGCATCCCTCCAGGGCAGTAACACCAACTTCTGTCTACAGAATATACGACAGCACCTAGCGTCATTGCAGTTGTGGTGCAGAACATGGCTGATCTTGTTCTCAGCAAACAAGTGGAACATCATCATTCATGGCTTTGAATTAACGTTTGGCTCCGTCTCACTGAACGACTGTAATATTGATACAACCACTTCCGTCAGAGATCTAGGAATACGGCACTCAAACTCCCTTAATTTCTCCGAACAGGTGTGTTTCCAGGTAGCAAAAAATAAAAGTACAATGTGCTTTATCAGAAAGATGTTTACTCTACCGGCTGCGAAGCTGGCGTTCTACAAAAATATGTGCTCGGCCTCAACTTGAGTATTGCACTTTCAC
The DNA here is from genome assembly GCA_008508345.1 of Paragonimus westermani. NCBI lineage: Eukaryota > Metazoa > Platyhelminthes > Trematoda > Plagiorchiida > Troglotrematidae > Paragonimus > Paragonimus westermani. Next base: position 7,550 of record QNGE01007284.1, on the reverse strand, counting down.
TTACTACCATCTACGCAAGTCTGATAGGCTCGTGTCAGGAAAACTTCAACGATCGTTTACCGAGAGCCTATTAGGATATTCTTCTCTGCTCACCAACGAACAACACCATGAAAAACTTGGTATTTCTCCACTTTGGTTATGTAAACTAAATTTGAACCTGGCGCTGCTGTATAAACTCATACGTTCAGGTACGATTACCACAGCGTTCGCCGTCCACTTACAACACAGCTCTCCGTATAGTCCAGGAAATAAAGGTTCCAGCTTGTCAAGCCTTATATCCCGGAAGAATATACCTGTACACTTCTTCGTTGTAAAGTATTCCTACGCTTGGAATGGACTTCCAAATGAAGTCAGAGCCAGTAACAGCAGTCAGCGTTTTAAAAAGGGTTTGGACAGATATCTTAAGTTAACAAAGACAATTTCCCTCTTCAAACTATCTGTATCCCCTGATGATCTTTTTGAGTGTGATCCGAGAAACCTTAAGCCGTCAGATGCGTAGTGCGTAGATACCCACCCCACTGTATAAAGCCCCTCGAAAACAGCCTGCATGAAACGGTTTTCACGTGGTTTACTCACACGATCATCTAGCATTTGGCCCACTGCGCGCTCATTAAACCATTTGCAACTCAACATTATTTCAATTATATGCGTTTATTCGTGTATATGCATTGCCAAACTGTCAGGAAATGTGAACTTGGTGCTTACTAATAAGTCCAGCAGAACGACGTCATGTGAGCCTTAGTTATCACACGCTCATTTCATGCGCCCCTCCAAACCATCGACACAATTCTCCGTTTGCCCGGAAAAATCCCGAGTGCGCAGTAAAATGTCAAAACAACCAGTAGACAGAGTTATATATTCCAATAGTCAGCAAAAAGAATAATATCGCAGAAATTCTTTGTACAAGAATTCCGCATACACATTGTTTGTCATGGTAAATGTTATACCCTACATTTTCTCGCCTGACGTGTGAAAATACATTCATTTTCTGATCCTCAAAAGTGTCCGTTGTGCGAGAAATTTCTTCTACGACGGATGGACGCAGGGAACTTCGTCTTGAGAGAACGGTTTGCGAGGTGTTCAACTTCTTGACGTTTTCGAGCAATCGACCAAATCCTGCGTCGGAATCCGCCCAATCGTTCGCTGGATTTCGGGATTTTCCGTCCTACCTCGCTAAAGCCGACCTACCTTGACATTTTTCGGACGCCACTCTCATCCCATGTCAGCGAAACTCTACAAAGAAGCGTTTGGACGTTCTCCTCGGAGTGACCTTGAACTATTTAAAAAGTTCCCCCCACAACCTTGTAAAAAGTAAATTAGTGTAACATCTCGTTTTTTGGAACTCAATCTGTAAAACGAGCGAACTATCTCTTTCTCTGTTGCGTGCGTCAAAGTTTCATAAACTACTGTCATCTGCGTTTTGATCACGTCTATATTGACAGTAGGCCTCACGTTTTCGCTAGTGTTTAATTATCTGCTTTGTAAATATTTGCAGTGATCGCTCATTACCCAGCGTGTTTTTCACAAATGCGTTGGGAAATATACATTAATCATTCATTTATCCATTTAATTCAACACACCCCGTCTAGAACAAAATCACGCCCTCACTCTCAATGTCTGACACCTGCGTTGCTGAGAGTAAAGGAAGTACGACAGACACCGGAGCCCTGGTCAGAAATGTAGCCGGGCAACACAGCCTAGAATTTTCGCGATCCATGATTTCTCTGAGCAAACGAACTGTTATAGACTGACCAAAATTCACCTGCAAAATCTCTTTTGTACAAGTGCAAACATAGGTGACTAAATTTGGTAAACATCATTATATGCTGAATAACTGGAAATTATTGATAAAATTGGTGACTGCATTCTGCAAGTTTCGGCAAACAACGGAGTAACCATTAAACACTCCCGAAATTTACCGACGCTGTCACTCACTGCCTCTTTGACACGATGCTGTTCGAGTGTTTGTAATTGTGGCATAACGGTGAATGCGGGGAGAGCACCTAACGCATGAATACAAAGTATTCGTCACACCTCCCACCATAAGACAGAGCCAAGTGGAGCTAACCTGCGCCTCCCTAAAATTACCGCTCCGTAATTGACGCCGCCTTAGCCTTNGATGTCCACCACCTGTCTCGGCCACCGGCCCTGCGTGCGTGCGGTGCAGCAGGCTATGGTGACGCCGGCCGCGGCCGACAGCATCACTCTGATAATTTGTTGGATAGTACCGTGGCATTACGATCCACTGCTGATATTGCTCGATTTACACCGGGACACATTTCGTTGCATCTTCACTGGTTTTTATGGACCATATATATAACTGTATGAGTTGGCGAATGTTACACCAGAGGAAGCCATTTGTCAGAGTGCACAGTCTTTGTCACTGCTGATGTAGCGTCAAATCTACAAACAGTAGTTTCTATACACACAGTACGGGTTTGAACTTTCGGATTGCTATCGCTTCGACATAGCGCAGTGTTCGCCTGTGTGAAGTTGATTAGATAACGCAAAATGCCGTTGTTGGATCACATTAGTTTCGCGTTATTAGAATTTAACGCGCAGTGGACAATGCAAGCTTCGAGTTTCTATGCGCGGCTGTGACGTTATGTGTTTGCGTAATTTCTTTCTTGACCCACTTCGGGATGTGCCCTGTTACCCTAGTTTTCAACTGACGCCCAGTCCTGCCTATGTATGATGCTCAGCATCTACATCGATATTCATAGATAAGATTGAGTTTGGCTTACTCGCGTACCGGTTGTTTCACACAGAGTGTCGGAATACGGAATGTTCCGAACAGAAGCACTGGAACCATTGGATTGCATGTTCTCACGATAGAACTTCCCAGACGACGGTGAATAGGTTGGCATACAACGTCACTATTGAAGGGAAGACGAAGGAATACCGGGATTTTTGACATTTTGTCGGGTCAAATTCCTATGTTGATGGGCTGATAAAATCTTGCAGTAAACGGTTTGAGGTAACTGTTTGGTTGTAGGGTAGACTCTAACAGGACCATCTCTTCCTGAACAATACCTTCAGTGCAGAAACATTGCAGATAATATTTTGAGTAATATTCTAATCGATATTTGAAGTGTTCATTCACAACTAGCTAAAATTGAACCCTCAATTCACCCTGGACCAGTTGGTGTCCCACCGATTGTCGTCAAGAAACCAGGAGAAGATATATCCATCCTCTAACTCAACATGTTCAACCTATTACTTTTATCCAACACCGTCCACCTTCAATGCGAAAAGTAAAAAAATATGCCTCACCACAATAGTGGTCAAAGGCAGGACGTTAATAACTATGGTCCCATCAACCACACGCCAATCTGCTCGAGAATGTTTGAAAGGATTTTAAAGGTGCACGCAGTCGAGTTTGTGAGGTCGCGAAACCTTATAAACTTCCCACAACATGACGTCCTCAGTGAGCGCTCTTGTATGACATTTCAGCTGGAATTCTTAAATTAAATTCTGTATTGATATCAGTCAACGCAGGAAATGCGGCAACCGTCATACCCTGAGACATGCGAAAGGCATTTGACCGTGTGCCGCACAGGAGCCTATTGATCAAAATATCATCCCCTGGTAAACAAAATCCGTTGTATAGCTGGCTATCGACATATCTTGAAGGTCACACTCAGTCAAACTAGGAGAGCACTGCTCAACACAAAACCCGTGGGGTGGTTCAAAGAAGCGTTCTAGGACCGTTGTTTTCCTAATGCGCATAGATGACGTGTGGGATGTTAAAAACATGGCAAGCTCTTTCTGCTTGCTGACGATATCAAAATCAATCACGCATCCCTCCAGGGCAGTAACACCAACTTCTGTCTACAGAATATACGACAGCACCTAGCGTCATTGCAGTTGTGGTGCAGAACATGGCTGATCTTGTTCTCAGCAAACAAGTGGAACATCATCATTCATGGCTTTGAATTAACGTTTGGCTCCGTCTCACTGAACGACTGTAATATTGATACAACCACTTCCGTCAGAGATCTAGGAATACGGCACTCAAACTCCCTTAATTTCTCCGAACAGGTGTGTTTCCAGGTAGCAAAAAATAAAAGTACAATGTGCTTTATCAGAAAGATGTTTACTCTACCGGCTGCGAAGCTGGCGTTCTACAAAAATATGTGCTCGGCCTCAACTTGAGTATTGCACTTTCACTTACTACCATCTACGCAAGTCTGATAGGCTCGTGTCAGGAAAACTTCAACGATCGTTTACCGAGAGCCTATTAGGATATTCTTCTCTGCTCACCAACGAACAACACCATGAAAAACTTGGTATTTCTCCACTTTGGTTATGTAAACTAAATTTGAACCTGGCGCTGCTGTATAAACTCATACGTTCAGGTACGATTACCACAGCGTTCGCCGTCCACTTACAACACAGCTCTCCGTATAGTCCAGGAAATAAAGGTTCCAGCTTGTCAAGCCTTATATCCCGGAAGAATATACCTGTACACTTCTTCGTTGTAAAGTATTCCTACGCTTGGAATGGACTTCCAAATGAAGTCAGAGCCAGTAACAGCAGTCAGCGTTTTAAAAAGGGTTTGGACAGATATCTTAAGTTAACAAAGACAATTTCCCTCTTCAAACTATCTGTATCCCCTGATGATCTTTTTGAGTGTGATCCGAGAAACCTTAAGCCGTC
>QNGE01007281.1:5051-20946 GCA_008508345.1 Paragonimus westermani | reverse complement strand
TGGTGGCGGAGATGTTACAGTTTTGTGGAACGTCAGGTAAATCGTGAGGTCCTTAACTGGCAGTACCCACCGGTCTAGCTATCTCAAACGTTCATCAACCGTCAAGTTTTTCTTCGGTCAACTAGGGCGATTGCGTGATCATCACTGTGTCGGAAGTTGTTCTTATTTTGTAGAATCAAATGCTAGATGCCACCTAACTAAACAAAATGAAAGCAGTCTTCTGAAACTGAAACAGAAATTACATGAATTTACACGCCATACTGCTCATATAGTCAACGTGTAGTAATGTGTGATCAGGACGAACGATCTCATCATACTACTCACACGTCTGCTCAGCAGTCAGGCAGGGGCATGCATTTGGGTGTTGTAGTAACCGTGGGAGGGGGAATACGGGAAGAAATATTGGCACACAGTTTGGCATAGAATATTCTTCAGTATATACAGGAACTGAGTATTCACAACCTTGACGTCCTTGGATCACTGTCGTATGCAAACGTGCGTTTGTTTTTTGTCGTGTCGAAGAACATTGAACATGTGTTGATTTTCCGAATGAACAGTCTTTATGTCATCCACGGTCTTGGCTTACAACAAGCGTACTGTATTTAACCTGATGATGAATCACCGAGACAAGCTTGTTTGCCAAACCGATTTTCACTGGGTTTACGTAATATCGAACTGCTTAGAGATAATAATTATCAAACACGAAAAGTTGGTATCTACTCTGTGATTCAGTGCCAGAATGACTGCTTGGACATATAATCTCCCATTATATAACCCATCTGAGACCTTGTCTCTAATTCCTCTACCAACTGAGGTATGTTGCTTCTTCCTCGGGATGACCTCAATCTCTTGCTGACCGGTGGAATCCTGTTGATCAAACAGTGATAACTAGCGTTGTGTACACAAAAGGCAACAAAACATGCTTTCAGCATTCCTCGGCTGTGGACTTTTGCCCGCCCGTTCATTCCGTACAGTTGTTGTTGTTGCCGTGCCCTGATATGAACATGTAGTTAGATATGCTAATCCATATGTTTGTGGTTTTTCCCCTGTATGGATTCTAATCAATATTTAGAAAAGTTACGGCTCAAAATAATCTATACTCTTCTCTTCTTCAGCTTCATAAACGTTTTCAATTAAAATAAGTTTCTTATCCTCAGATGTTTACCATCAGTAATTGAGCCTTTTTCTTGTGCTTATTGCTATGGCTGATTGTCACACGCAGATTCGCAAAACATCTTGGATGCCCTAACCAGCCGGCCGGCGACCTCATCACTTGCATGCGCGAAAAGAGCGTGAACGAGTTGCTCGATGCACATGACGCGATGTTCGATCCGGCCAGCTACTTTTTTGTCCCCTTCCCCCCAGTTCTGGACAATCACTTTTTGCCGTATGAGAACGAACATCGGTTGCAGCAAATGCTTCACCTAAAACCGACCGGGGCGCTCATGTACGGGGTGAACAAGAATGAGGGCAGCTATTTTCTCCTTTATGCGTTCGTCAAGACCAACAACTGGCACGGAGATAAGACCCAGCTGCCAATCGCGAATCGTGAAGACTATCTGAACTGCCTACGACGAGTATTAGACTTGAACAATGATGATAATCCGGAGATCACTGAGCCTTTAGTACGCTACACGGATTTTCAATACGAAACCTACACACATCTGGTACGTGACGTTGTTTTTCCTTTTCCGGTGCATTATTTTGGTGGCTGATTCACGCTCTTCTGAAATACAAGTTATTGATCAGTAAGTTACCCTACCAAACCTCCGTAGGTGATAATTGAAACTACCGATACACCCACGTGATGCATCGACTGGTCCACGCACGCGGTGTGTGTCTATCGTCCGATCGATAAATATTCGGGTTGGCCATCCTTCAGACCGTGGCAGCTAATGTGCACACGTCTCCTGTTCACACTGCGCATTGCGCCACATCGGATTGACTGCTCTGTGCCTGCTTATGTTGTTGTTTCGATGAGCCGTTTTACTAGTCCATTGTCATTTTGTCAAGCACTAAACCTGACACTTACTGACTGCTCCGGAAGCCTGCTTCCCCATTGACGGGTCACTACAAAGTGGTTTCGTTTTCGCGTCAAATAACTTGGTATCGACTTTCCGAATATCATCGAGGCCGGACTTGTTAGCTTGGGTTGTGCTCATACTCATTAAAAGACTCCAATTTAAGGTTAATAAGTTTCTAATCCATATAGTGTACCATGCCTTGAAAACTTAACTGGATAGGTCAACAGCCAGGTACATTAGGCAGTAATTTCATTTTGACTTGTCAATATACAGGCGAATGCCCTGCACTGGCTAACACTCCCGTACTCAGCCTCACCAAAAGCAGTCGGTGGTGACATTTAGGTTGGAACCTTTGCGCGACTATCCACCAATGCTTTGGGACTGACCGTTAGTACCTGGCACAAATATGTTCATCTATACTTCTCAACGAGCATGTTGTCCTGAAGTTGGCAATGACCGAACATTAAATGCAAGCCACATAAAGTGCGTTCCCTGAGTGTCAACTTACCTACCCGTACGTCCAAGTCTTCGATTTCATGTTTATGACATGATGCGCGTATCCTGTAAATCAGAAGTTGGCAGAACTTACCCTTATATCCGGAATACCGTCGATGTGAGAATGGATTCTATAACCAGATATTACATACCAGAGTGACCTCCATCATAAGCTGTCAACAGGGGTTCGGTCTATTAAAGCATACATTGTGACACTGTTTAGTATAGTCCAAACATCTAACTGACCGAACGCTGAAGCTACTGGGCCTCCTGAATGCTGTAGATGGAATTTTTGGCGTGAATCTGTTCATGTAGATGGTAGCTTGAATCGCTGCTTCGGTGGCTATCGGAGAGCAAACGTCGGTTCAGCCGGAGTTTGCAGTGTGGACACAACCGTTGCCCATTGATCTACTTTCAGAATCATCCAGGCTTCGAAGTTCCCACTGTTGGTTTCGAAGACTACCTAGTCACGTTAATTGGTGTTTCAACTGGTCCATCATAGTAGGCCATCGTGTTAGGACTGTCAGCCAATAACATTAGCATATGGCCAGAAAGAAAAGAACTAACGCAAAATTGAGGAAAAAGGAGTTTGAAAAGTTCTGTAGTCATGACTTAAAAGTGAGGAACACGAATGAGTTGGCAAGAGAGTATACTTTGACAGGTTGTTCACCCGGTGGTGAGGAGGACCGGTAGTCACAGAAGAAAGCAATGAGTGTATACTTCTCACCATAACTGTTTCCCGCTTGAACATAAGAACCAACTTGAGTTGTCCACTCTTCTCTATGCTCACAGCCACTTCAATCACACTGCGTCCTCACAACTCCATTCCTCAGATATGGGTTATCGGTGACGCTATCACAGCGGCGTGACGGCTTGCGCATCTCGATGACCCACTGGGCTAAACCGGATACTGTGGCCACCATCCCGACAGAGTCACTCATGCCACTCATTGAGAACCACTGACGTACTGCTATCTGTGATGATGTTGAAGGTGAACTGATGACGCTGCGTTACTTTATGAAATTATGGTTCTATCATTGTTCTTCAGGTAGACTGAGTTACCGTACACTTCATGTGGACACTGTTAACATCCGAACCGATATACGGACTCCTCTGAACCAGAAATAAACGACGGAAATAAGTTACGGAGTAATTACCGACCTCAACAGGTTGACATCCTTAGGATACAAACAAATAATTAAAAACCATGCATTGTGAAGGATTTTGTGGATTAGCTTGCAAGATTACTGATGAGTCGTCGGAGATTCGGTTTATTTTCAAGTTGAACATCACTCACATTTGATCGCAGCCTTCGCATTCAGATAGACTTTGTAGCCAACCTCTTTCGAAGAGAAGCACTAGACTCGAGTTTCGATCTCATTAGAGCTCGTCAGTAGTGCATATCCTTGCCGCGACCGGGATTTGAACTCCGGCCACGCTTTCGTGAGTATATGCACTACTGACGAGCTCTAATGAGAGCTAAACTCAAGTCTAGTGCTTCTTTTCGAAAGAGGCCGACTGGAAAGTCTATCTGCATGCGAACGCTACTATCTTGCAAGACATTTTGAATATCAAAAGGCAGTGGCCGCTGGCATACCTCACGTTCTCCGTTGAAGGCGGCGTACACGTACTCGTCGTTTACTGTTTGAAATCTCAGCACTGGAGTGCAGCATGGCATGAAGTGGTTCATGATACATAATGGAACTGAGCATTAGTGTTCGTAAAATCCGGAACGTTCTGAGACCGGTGTCGTACGCAGATATGTTTTTGGTTTGTAGTCATGTTGAAGCGCACAACCCGTGCACTGATTTTCCGAATAAACAATCCTTGCGACATTTGTAGTCTTGATTCACAACGACTAGTGCCGTGACCAGGATTGGAGCATGGAGGTTCTGTGGCCACAGCCTCTCCAGGATACGGACGTCCGGAGTTTCCTGGAGGACCTCAAGGACACGGTCGAGATGGTGCAGTCAAGACCGAACAGGGGATGTCGACGGCTATGTGGATGCTGCTCAAGGACAAAGTGAAGTTGGTGCTGGAGACGACGCGAAGGTGCCCTGTGAAGCTGGCGTGGGCTGCAACGAAGGAAGCGCTGGTCCCAGGGTTCGCCAACCCAGCCAACTGAGAGGAGGTAGTGCGACGGGTGGAGTGCATCCGACTTCAATCCAGAGACAACTATCTCGTTTACCCCGAACTGAATGGAGTAAATTAGCGAAAGGCCCTTGGGTAAACCTCGTTTCTTGGGTCTTGCGACTGCAGGATTGCTAGCTGAATATTTTCTCTGTCTCGAACTGTGGATTTACTCTCCCAGCAAAAGGGCTGTTAGGGTTCGCAGTGTACACCTGCAACTCACAGGTAGAACGCTAAAAACAGCTTATGAGAAAGATGTGACTATCCGGTAAACATGTAATCGATTCAGGCAGAAGCGAAAATTTCGGAAATTCAGGGCAGCCGGAAGTAAGGGCATTAGCAACACACATGGAAGTCTTTTCTGAAGAAATGCCATCAACCGACCGACAGATTTGACCAAACTTACGGAATGCAGAAGCAACCAACTTCCTTACCGGCAACGGAAGATCATATCGCTAGTTACATTATGCTACGCTGTCTGTGTCAGTTTCTCAAGGGTGGTAGTCGCTAGAAGTAACACCCTCACTTAATTAGTCCCTATCAGTGAAGGTACGGGCTTTGGTCAGCACACGTGATGGGCTCCTTCTCACTAAACACACACACGGCACACAGTACGTGATGAGGTAGCGATGAAAAGCAGCACTATGAACTGAAAAATCTCGTGAACTCCATTGTACGATTAGAACAGAAAAGTTCTGGAAGTGGTCACGACCAATGTGGACTAAGAAATTACTGAAGGAACTAGTAAGAGATGATGTCACCTCAGGAGTGTTGTAATCGAAAGCATATTAAGGTGGTTTCGATTACAACACTCCTAAAGAAGGCCACTCGAGATGGTTGAAACGTAGAGTATTACAGCTTGCTCGTAACGTTATGTTATTCCCAACCTGTTTATCAATAACATGTTAAACACGACGCCTAAACTTTTCAACTTCATTCGTACCAAAATTGGTGCAAATATCTTGCAATTTCTTCCATTACATTTCACATTTGTTTCTTTTCAGCTTAGATTTGGTCACTAAAGTCTCTCTCTCTCTGTTTATTCTCCGAGAGACAATGGCTTCCTTTTCGTGTTAGCCAATCAGATGGCTAACGAGCATTGACCGGCTGGACACAAAGGCCCTATCCACACACCTTCTGGTCTCATTCTTTCGGGTTTGCATTGGATATGTGGTGTGTGTGTGTATGGGTGGGGACCGCAGGTGGCTTGCGCTGCACCCCTTGCGGTGATCGTTAAGCGCAGGCGTCTTTTGGATTCGGCTAATCCGTTTCGGATGCCGTTAGCCGTGTGTGTTTGACTTTTCTTGTGCAGAGTTATGATGGAGCACACTTTTCTCAACTCAGTTTGCGGAGCGGTGGCTGCGCAAAAATTGGTCTGGACGAATTTGTCATGCTGGAACCAGAGTACACTGCTGGAAGTTAAATAAGAGAACGTTAATTGAACAGTGTACCGAAATGGTTTTCGTATGTGTGTTTAGTTCTATGAGTGTGGAGGGGATCACATGGTAGCTTTGCACAAACATGTGGGTATGCGATCGGTTACCTACAAATGTGTAGAAAGTCAGATGAATAAGTTTGCTACAACAAGCACTGTTCATGAACTGCAAAAAGTTGATCGGCCGAACACATCAACAGATGGATGTTTCACTAGTGAACTTCTACACGGTGCAAAAAAGAGTCCCCAAAACGACGCTCATCGTGATACCCACCGAAGGGGGATATACATATATATGTATATTCAACAGTAGTTATTGACGAAGCAATATTCCGTTCAAATTGTTTCGTGCAGAAATCCCAATTCTGCATATCGCCAACACCTATCGGCTTGCTCCAATCCGACGTCACCACGGCCCAAAAATTATGGCTTGGACGGGGCTTGTTAGAACACGGATAATCCGGCCTTCGCTTTCTGATAAACATGTCAGAGTCAAGACCACTAATCGCATAATCATTTACAATCTAGAACATTCTTATCTATAAATGTTGCAACGGAATATTGCACTAGCGTTGGAGCATCTGGGAGTACTTGAATGTGTTTGGTTTCAGTAGGGTGGCGGCTTCCATGCCCTATGCCTTGCAGTAAAACTTCGTGTACGCGTGAGGAGGTTCAGTGTTTTGTATTGTTGCAAAAGTGAAGCTGATGATTTGTGTCAACTTAATCAAATGAGATAGTTCTACCGCAGAATGCGGTAGAACTATCTGCGTCACTGAAGTGTGTCAACATCTGCGTCATCGGGATGAGGTTGCACATGTTTGTTCATGGGACCACTCGTCCACGAGACGTCTGTTTAAATTGGTTTGCAACGCAGGCCGGTTTTCCTTCACACCGTATTAGTGTTTGTTATGTCGTGCTCTTCTCGTGCCTCACCGGCCTGTGACAACAAGTCAGGGTTTCGTATCGAGGGTCTTGTGGACAATTAAGTCAGTACAAAGCCATTATGGAGAATATCGCAGCCACCGCACGACATGTGGGTTGACGAACAAAAAAGGGGCATAAATGTGGATTTAGCTCGGTCAGAGTAATGGTGAGCTAAATGTTCAACTCAGCTAGTGTGTCCTTGACTGAACCATAGAGTCATGCGCAGTGTGAGAACGGGGAAATTCAAATTCTGGTAACTACTGTTAATACCCTAGTTAGCAGGACAAAAAACTGGGATCATCATAATGCAGGAGTGACTGACATTTGAGGACGGGACTGCACATTAACGGGCTGTTGTATCAGTTGAACATCAATAATAAGCGTTCGCAACTGTCGCACTCGCAATGACTTTTCAAAACGCCCCTTTCTAAAGTAAACACTATACTCAAGTCTTGCTCTTGTTAGAGTCCGTCATTAGTGTACACCCCTACCACGGCCGGATTACCGGTTACGCTCTCATGGGACAGTCATGTTGAAAACTGTGCCACTGACCTCACGACTGAATGATCATATACAAATGCTCAGCCAAATTGGCTTGCGAGTAATGCTGAGATTGTCCAATCCCCTTAATAAAGAAAAACCCAGCAACCATTTTGCTAACTTCAATCGATGATTCTACGACTAGGGCTTCTCTCCAAGTTGAAATCACAGAGATCAATAAACTTGTCGAGCAATATTTTGAGTACTGGCAAGTAGTGAGGGATCTGATTGATATAAGATGAATGTGGCCCACGACTGATCTATTCGAACGTGGCAGAAGAGGCCACCTGGGGGTGATTTTTAATTTATACCAACGAAATCCCTTACTACCTGCCAGTAATTGGTTGTCATCTCCAACACTTATCTAAGAAATACGTTTCTACGGCTAATCAGATTTCGGCTGTTTAGGCACGTGCAATGTACTGTTACAAAAACAATCCGATTGAGAGCTGGTCTATGCGTGCCTGTCTGTGTGGTCGAAAGTGTATCTACGGCTAAGTCCATAGGGCAGTCAACTCTCCAGTCATTCTGCTTTATCTACCCCTGTTCGGACCGGCGCATGTGGACAATCATGATTGGTTGGTTGATTCTACGACCGACTGGCGTATTGCTTGCTTGCTGGTCTGTGGACAGAGCATCGGCACTCCTTTTCTGATACAACACTACCGACCCTTGATAAAATATAGAAACTTATCCAACAGTTTACAACCATTGCTCCAAGAGGAACGAAAACTAGCATATAGACCCAGAGATAAAATCATACAACCACACCATATTTTTTAACAGTATCTTTTATTACTCATGAGTAGTCATGTTAATAAATCGACAACAGACAGTTTTTGCAAAAAATGGACAAATGCGAACATGAAGTTGTTTACTGAATTCTGCGTGAATGACGTTATCAGCGTAAATCTAATTATATTCGTAAGGAGAGCGGCCAAAAAATTAATGCCGATATGACACGTAAGTAGCAGTGTTCCAGATATCAGATATCCGCACCAAATTTAGTACGAATGAAGTTGATCAGTTTGGGCGTCGTGTTTGACATGTTATTGATATACAGATTGGAAATAACATAACGTTACGAGCAAGTTGTAATACTTCACGTTTCAACCACCTCGGGTGGTCTTCCCCAGGAGAGTTGTAATCGAAATCACATTGACAGAGTAACAGAGGTCACATGGGTGCATCTGACCGGATTGGTCTAATCCTTTGCCCACTCAGTGGAGGTGAGACAGATGTAGATAAGAAGCCTCCGTGTCTGGTGGTGTTTATCTATCCACGCCACACTGCAGACAGGGGTTTGCTATCGTTGCGATTATCACAAGCGTGCTGTGTGTGAATGGTGAGAGCTTCAACACAGCACCGCTTCGCATAGCAAGTTACACCCTTGTGAATCACTCGAGCTTGATCAAAACCTACGTTGTGATTCTTCGACAGTGCATGTAGTGCGGTGGCCCAATCGTTCTCAAGCTTCTGAAGTGGATAGGCGTGTTTAGGAGGAAACTTTGTGTGCCTCTTGTGTTCGGCGACAAGTACTTTCCGTTGTCTACTTGTCTTTCCAATGTAGCTGGTATTGCAGTCACCGCATTTGATTTCGCAAACGCAGTCTGTCTGGTCGCCCATAGAAATTGGATCCTTCGAATGCGTTACCAGTCGTAACGTTGTGTTATTCCCAATCTGTTTATCAGTGTTCCAGATACATGAATAACAAAATCCTAAGGGTACAATAGAAATGATGTGGATTGTACTGGAGCACTGAATGAATCAGTATAAGCTGTTAGGCACGGCGGGAGAATGGGGTGACGAGACTAGTCCTTAACTTGCGATTCGCCCACTGGATGAGTTGTACAAGTCTCGGAACTAAACATCCTCTCCGTAGGACCGTGTACCGTTTAATTCATACGGCGGTGCCGAGGAGGAATATGTTGTTCAGTGTGCTGCGCACCATTGATTATGCAGTACCATAGTTGGCAGCGATACCTGTGCAGCTGTTGTGACAGTATTCGTGGCCAACAGCCACGACAAACAGTGGACAAGGCGTTGTGTTTGTGGTACGGACATTAAGCTGCTGGAAGGTGGAAAGTGTCGACCCGCCAGAAGTTGATCGAGTGGAAGTAGCGGCATGTATAGTTCGTATTATTCGTTGAAGTGTACAACAACGGGTTATCAGTGTCGAGACCTACGTTGATTATTGGGTACTCGTTAGAGAGGTAAATTGTCTGAATGCGTAAGTGGAAAGTTCATCAAGTTATTAAAGGAACGTGTATCGACAAATGCACTGGGGTTGTAGTGATGTGTTTACCATAACGGTTCATCTGAGTGAACAGCTGCCTGACAGTTGTGGATGAGGTCTTTTGAATCCTTGCAGATTTCATAGGGAATGAACTATGCATAACGGTATGGAAGATAGTTGAGACAAGGTTATACGGCCATCCCAGGATTCCATGTTGCCCGCCAGCCGTATCCCTCACCTAACGCCACCTGGCCGATAGGACGTCCGGTGCTTTGAAAGCCGGATATGCGCCTCCACTTACTTGATATCGCAGTAGGCAAGCTACTTCGACAGTGGTCTTGGTAGGAACTAATTATCATTTGACTAAGCAACATTTGTGTAAGATCTCGGTTCCCATTTCTCTCGACGAGGTAATTTGATGAAAACGTATGCCGACAAGCTTGGAAATGAGAACAATTTTAACTTTATAGCACGTAAAGTTAGACATTCCTTGAAGAAGTAACCGTGGTCTTATGTTACTTGGGATATGAAGTGAGACGCTTTACCACATTGAATATAAGAGAGGCCGACTTGATCGTCGTCTATAGTATGAATAGTTAACTCATATTGAAGAGAGGAACTACAATCGACAAAGGCCATATTGTTGGTGTGCCATTCGAAACATGCAACTTGCTCCCGAAGATCTCATGCATCACAGCTATCCAGATGGCAATTCTTCTCCTCCATGAAATAAAGGATACAGCAATAATAGGTCCATCAGAAAAGACACTCTATCCTCAGTAGTATTGATGTTAAGCAGTCTTGGTGTGTTGTACCTAGGAAGATAAATGTACAGCAGAAACGATAGGCAACGGCAAATGGTGGTGACTGCTATACGAGAGAATGGACTGCACCGCTAACATACGAACGCGAGTAAACGGAGGGTCAATTGTCCAGTAAGCATGGTAACATAACTCAATCCAATCACGCATAGACAGACGCAGTGCTAGTGTAGTGAAGACGAGCGATCGCACCATACTACTCACACTACTACTATTCAGCAATGGGCCATGGATTTTGAAATTGTAATAGCCGCGAGATTAATATAAGAAGCATTGGAGCGCAGCATGGCATGAAGTGGTTCCTGGTACATGAAGGGACTAAGCGTTGGTGTCCGTGGCGACCGTGACGCTCTGGGACCGATGTCGTACACAAATGAGTGTTTTTGCTTGCAGTCATGTTAAAACGCACAGCCCATGTATTGGTTTTCTGGATAAACAATCCTTGCCCCATTCGCGTTCTTGGCTCAAAACACTACGGGCGCAATTGCGTGTCGTGGACAACGAATCATGCGACCGTACTCGTCGCGCACACACGATGTCTGTCGGAGGGTACTTAACAGGCCGAGATATCGCGGAATCAGTGAGATCGTTTTATTCACTTGTGATGTGTTGTTTTACGACTGTCCTGCACTTCCTGTGGGAACACTGAGGTTTAAACTCTACCCAAGTTCGAAAGTACTTATTGTTGTACTGGGAGTTGATCTCAATGCTCCCGCTCGTGTCGCTCTGAGAAGGTAGCTCGTCGTCCCCTTTGTTTCGCGTGCTAACCTCATCTGAGCTATGCAAGCAACGCATAACGACACTTATAATAACGTCGGGAAGTTAACATCGTTCTTCTCTCCAGATTTATTAGTCCACATCCGGGTCAAATTCACGTGGTTAAGACAAGTGAAAATTACTAGGGTGACCACTTTCTTCTCTAAACACGTCTACTTCTCAGTGAAAACGGGTTTGGCCAATGGGAACAAACGGAACTTCCCGGAACGGCCTACAGGCAAACTCCATTATATTTGTTACCTACTCGACTCTCAACCTGCCGCTTTCATTGATCGTTTGGTGACCTCAACTGCTATTTTTGCTAACCGCCCTTCAATCTTCCAATCTGAGACTAATTGCTGATCAATATGCACCTTCCATATATACGCGTATTTTCCTTCCTGTGACGTACGTTATGGGACGGAGCGAAGTGACTTTTGCACTCGTCTTTTGACTCGGTGTGAGAGGAATTAGCTGAGCGAGTCGAGACTAAATCTTACGTTTTGCCTAATTCAAAACGAACATTTCCAGTTCGGTCAGGCACTCCTTCAATCCGTTGTCGATCCAGCGCATTTTCCGGACGTTTACAACCAAAGCCAGGTCATTAATCACATGGGGCTTAGCCGCATGATTATTAGTTCCTACGCAGACCACTATCGAAGTAGCTTGCCTACTGCGATATCACGTAAGTGGAGGCGCATATCCGGCTTTCAAAGCACCGGACGTTCTATCGGCCAGGTGGCGTTAGGTGAGGGATACGGCTGGCGGGCAACATGGAATCCTGGGATGGCCGTATATTCGTGTCTCAACCGTTTACCGTGTTATGCATAACTAATTGACCATGAATGCTATTCATGCGAAATTCAGTATACAGCTTGATATTCATCATTCATTTGTTGTGAAAACCGTCTGTTTTTAAACTGTCCGTATGGGAGATACTGCTAAACTATGGTGTGACTGTACGGTCTTGGTGAAGAAAGCATTTCAAGAATAGATGACAAGATGACGCAGAATTAGACCATCGCCTAAGCTCACAGTTTTGTCTCGCAGTTTCTCGCTACGGTGATGCAACCACGTTTATGTTTCATTAGAGTTAATGGAGTTGGATTGCAACCGTAACCGGAAGCATGTTTGCTGTTTGAAGATTCATTGTTTTGGTCTAAGCTTGATTTGCTGCAAATGTTTAAGCACGCTCATGACACATACTACCTTCCATTCATTAGACCCGGCAGTCGACACACGTATTACCCACTTGACTTTCCGTAAACAGTTGGTTTCATTTCGATGATGGGTTTTTCTGTGTACGTCATATGATTTTGAATGGAATCCACTAGAGCACCTTCACATGCAAGCTCGTCGCCTGGGTCGATGAATCTTTCATCAAGCTTGTGAGTGACAGACGAAATCGGTTCGTGGAATAGGCCATGACTTACATACGTTGATGTACTAGCCAACTGACTAATACACTTGTCACAGTGAACACTGCAGTTAGGTGCCTTAAATGTCAATGTTATATCAAGTATTTCGTAACAGAATATGCTTTGCATAGGGTCATTTGCAGGTGCAACACAAACATCCTTAAAATCCGTGTTGCTAATCGCACTCAGTTTCACTATGCACTCACAGCCCTCGCTGGCCTCTTGGACCGAACGACTCGAGATGATCAGCAGCGATCGAAGTTTCAAGTGTCCTACCATCAAGATGGCCACCGCTGTGACCAGTGAGAACAGAATCTCTGGCAATCGTCGAGCACAGACATTGCCTGTCTACTTCTACGAGTTCCAGCATCGCACGCAATCCGTACAGTGGCCAGCTTGGACAGGTACAATGCATGGCTATGAAATCGAGTACGTGTTTGGCATCCCGTACAGTCCGCAATTTCAGGCCACCTACTATAGATTCACCGATGAGGAACGAAAGTTGAGTGATATGATGATGACATACTGGGCAAATTTTGCTCGTACCGGGTAAGCATATAAGTTTATTCATTCCTATCGTGTGTATGGTTCATCTGATTACGAACGGGTATGCCTCAGACTTGTACATACATATCTGAACACACAATGTGATCATCACGGCCACATGTTTTGCCGCACAGAAAGGTGTATTCTTCATTACACTGGTTCTCTTAAATTATCCACGTTGGAGTGATCAGCGGGCCTTTGAGGTTCGGTAATCGTAAGGGAATGATAAGATTACAGGTGTGTCCCATCGCATCAGCGTTTTAACCTTATCAGCAGCGCGGAATCAAAACACGAGACTCGAGGGCTCACACTTGTAATCTGCCACTCAGACGGTGACCAAAACGAATGTGACCAGACTGACAGCCAACCAATCAGAAAGCAGAAACCTATTGATCCGATTTATAACAAGTCAAGTTTGTGAACAGCTGTTTCCCGTCATTGCATCAGGCACATACAGTTACAAGAGATTCATCAGGTTTATATATCAAACAAAAGCATTGTTATACGCAATGGTGATAGTCATGGGAACTGTGGATAAATGTCTCCCCGGATGGTGATGGTTTGGTGTGTGCGTGTGCGTGTGTTGTGCCCTGACCTTTTCCGCTACCTTGGCGTGGTGGTCAGGATTGCGTGTTGTTTTGATCCGGAGGGCTGTGCTGACTGGGACTTCGGTCCTTGCAGGTTCAACCTTGTCAGATTGGCCAAAGGGGAGCAGCGAGACTAAAAGCAGATGCGTTCGTTGTGCGTGGTGACTGTGTGTTGTGGCTTCGTTGGGTGTGGTGCTCGTTGCTGCCTGAACTGACTCCATGTCTGTCTGCTGGGACCGTGTGTGCAGTGTTACTGTTCCTGTGAGTGGGTGCTGGATCTGTTTTGATGTGGCTGTCGATCCTCTCTTTGGTGGTTGATGATGCCGCGTCTGCATGTGTGTGTGAGTCACCTGCTGCCTTGCGGTTTAGGCTTTTCAACCAAAGGCTTTGGTTGAGGGCCCTAATCGCTCTCCTGCGCAGGTCTGGGCGTCCTGGCAGTATCCAAACCCCATACATACAATGATAGTACAAAATAAACCAAATACTATACTGCATCGGCCGTCGCGCAGGATAAACCGAGACGCCCTATCTGCTGCATATGGCAGGATGGATAGGCGAAAATATGCTACTGCCAAACACTCACCCTCATACTTCCCCCCAATCCCGAGCCCCCGAGCAGATAATGCTCAATTAAGTTTCAGTTCCCAGAAGACCAACTGGAGACAGGCCCGTGAACGCAAGACGCTTACGATTGGGACGTGGAACGTGCGCACTCTGCTGGATCGATGCAATGCCACAGAACGACCAGAACGACGCACCGCCCTGATCGCGATGGAACTGCGGCGGTATGGAATCGACGTAGCAGCCTTGAGTGAGATAAGGTTTGCTGATCAAGGTAAGTTGCGGGACGCAGTCGTTGGGTGCACGTTCTACTGGATAGGTTACCCGGCAGACGGTGTTCGGGAGCATGGTGTCTGTTTTGCAATCGCTGATCGCATCAATGCTTTGATGATAGGTGAACCGCATGGCATCAGCCCCCGAATGCTGTCGATGCGCCTGCAACTCGGTCGAGGTAAGTGTGCTACATTTGTTAGTGTTTATGGTCCAACTGTGTCACACTGATGATACAAAGGACCAGCTCTATGGTCAGCTGTCCGCCACAATCCGGTCTGCGCCAGTGAATGACCGACTGTTTGTTTTGGGTGACTTGAACGCTAGAGTTGGGCGCGACTCTGTAGCTTGGCCGGGAGTCCTCGGACCCTACGGCATTGGTTCAGTCAACGCGAACGGTGATCGTCTGCTGCACCTGTGTGCTACTCACGAGCTGGCTATCACGAACACCCGATTCCAGCTGGATGCGAGCGACATCACGACGTGGACTCATCCACGAAGCGGTCACCACCACCTACTTGACTACGTGATTGTGCGGCAGCGCGACATTCGTGAAGTGCGCATCACGCGAGTGATGCGCGGGGCTGAATGTAGCACAGATCATAGGCTGGTCAGGACCAAATTGTTTATCCATGTACGCAAGTCCGTTTATTGTAGATCTTTTGGACAACGGCAGAAGCTGGATATCAGAAGGTTGGAGAACTTCGAGACGAAGGCTGCCTTTCAACGTGCAGTCGTCGCTCGCCTGCACAATGCTCCTGTACCCACTACCCCCGAGGGTATGTGGCAACAACTGAAGAAACAGATTATGGTAGCAGCCACCGAGACGATCGGTGTGGAGCGCAAGAAACGCCCGGATTGGTTCGATGACAACAACGTGGCTATCTCCAACTTGGTACGAGAGAAGAATGCCGCGTTCGCCACATGCACAATGGACCCTGGCAATGGAGCGAAGAAGACTAGGTTCCGGAATATCCGCCGTCAACTGGCTGAGCGTGTTCGCGGAATTAAGGACAACTGGTGGAGGAAACAGGGCGAGCGCATGCAGGGCTTCGCAGATCGTCGGCAACACAAGGAGTTTTACGATTCGCTTAAGGCGATCTTCGGTCCGTCTATCCAGTCTACTAAAGCACTGGTAGACGTGGACACCGG
>QNGE01007280.1:0-19463 GCA_008508345.1 Paragonimus westermani | reverse complement strand
TTCTCACGATCTGTGGGTTTAGTAGGTACTTGCCGGTATCCGGGCGTAAGTCCAAAACTGTGAACAATTTCGCCTGCTGTAGCTTATCAGGAATGTCAACGACGGACGGTATCTGTACGACTGTATTCTGCGTACAAGTCATGTCAAAAACTAAACCACAAACGCGTACACTCATTTGCACGACAGACATGCACTCACATACATTGGGTGACAGTACGCTGTCATTCGCTTTGGTGAAAGTTCTCACACAGCATGTACACACTGTTCCGATAGTCTCTTCTGGTCCGTCGTGTTCGGGGCTTGTCCTTCTGTTCCTGAATGTCGCCTGTGGGTAATACACTAATTGTGAGTAGTATACTACTCACAACAAAACTGCCCGTTATACAACAGTAATAACTGTATGCATTCGGCTGTCGCCAGTGGTGTTGGTACTTCAATTGGCGAGCGTTGTTCGTAGTCTTGGGTTGGTAGTAATGGCGTTTACCTTGTGTTCGAATGGACAGCAGCCCTATAGGATGAGAAACACTGTGACAGGATTTCGTTCCAACGACCTGACTGGTGTTCTTTAATAAAGGTACGTAGAATTGTCATTACAGTACGAATGGCTCTTTGGACCAAGTCGCTACTCTGAGGGTGATAAGGAGTTTCTCAAGTTTTGTGTATACGCAACATACGACATACTTCCTCTAGACGGCGACTTTAAAACGCAGCTCCTTGATCAGAGTGCAATTGAATGGGTGCACCGAAACCGGAGACGCATCCCTTAAAGTACACTGACCTTATGGTAGAAGCTTCTTGGTTTGGCATCGGAATGGCTTCACACCATTCAGCAAGATACTCAGCAATCTTAAGAATATACTTGTTCCCCATCTCCGACGTCGGTAGTGGTCCCATCACATCAACTCCTACACGGTGGTTGGGGTCAACTGTTGCAGACTTTCGAACCGGGGTCCAGGGAGCTACAATGGGGTATTTGGTTTGAGAACAAGTGTTACAGCTGATAAAATTGCGGACAACATCTCTGTGAAGCTTTGATCATCAAGAGCGCTGTCGGACAGCTGCTTCACTTTTTCGCTAACCCGCATGTCCCAGTCCTAAGCGCACCCCTTGGACAAACTTGGAAACCTCACTAGATGTGACGGTTAGTACATATGTTCGTTTGGCTCTATCAGATAACTCGCAAATTTCCCAGTTGTGGCCAAAAGCAGCGCTTTTCTCTCCATTTCGCGACCAGTCGGTTTTAAGTTTCCATCAAGTTGTCCACGGTAGATGTTAAGAATGTGCGGATCATTCAGTTGATAGTGTGCCCCCGTAGCCTCAGTTGAGGGTGTAGATAACGTGGCGTTAACAGTTTCCGCGAAGAAACGAGAAAAAGCATAAGCATTCGCGTGACGGCTGCCCAGACGATATTCGTAATCCTTCAACTATTTCAACCAACGTGCTACTTGACCCTCCGGCTCTTGAAAGTTGTAAAGCCATTGTAGTGCTTGATGGTCCGTCCGAACTTTTAAGGGTTTGAGGAAGTGCACAAAAGCTAACATTTCACTACGCGTAGTGCAATGACGTCTTTCTCGCTTATCGAGCCGACGACTTGCATAGGCAACCGCGACTTCCCCATTGACCGACTTCTGGGACAGAACAGCGTCGACAGCTAAGTCGCTGGCGTCAGTTTCCAATATGAAGGGACCGGCTGACGGCGAGAAGTCGGGGATTGCTAGAGTTGGATGGGAACTGAGCTCATCTTTGAGAGTTTTAGAAGCTGCGCGACATGCAGCGGACCGAACGAATTTCTTGCCTTTCTCTGTAAGTTGATTCAATGGGAATGCTACCTACGCAAAATGTGGAACAAGTTTCCGATAATACAAAGCCAGCCCCATAATACCGTTTGACTTCTGCGCCATTGGTTTTTACTCATGAGTGTGTGATCAGATGGCCTGGGAATGATACTTCTTGCTTTAAGAACACGCATCTTGTAGGCTACAACTTCAGCCCCGCCATTTGGAGATGTTCGAATACACAATTCGATCTGGAATAATGCTCCTCTATTGTGGCAGCGTGAACAGTAGTGTCGTCGAGGTAGATTAAACGCCGGCCTTGTGCTAAGTCATGCAACAGTGTCCGCATTAATCCATGAGAAAAGGCAGGCGCGTTAGCTAAGCCAAACAGCATCGTTTCAAGTTCATGTAAGCCAGATGGAAGGATGAATGCCGTTTTTTGACGATCTGCGGAGTGGAATTCGACCTGCCAGTACCCCGAGGCATTTTCGACACTTAAAGCATCAAATGTGGTATCTATGCGTTGCAGAGAGAATGAATCTGTCTTTGCCATAGCATTCAAGCGTCTGTAGATAACGCATAACCGTAAACTCCTGCCCTTCTTTTTAACTAACACGATGGAGGACGCCCAAGGGAAGTTCAATGAGCGTACGACCATCTTGTTGAGCATATCTTAAATCATGGCATTCAGTTGCGACCAACAGTGAACGGGAATTCTTCTGGCGGGTTGTCGAAGAGGGTGGTGATCGCTGGCACCAATTTCCTGTTGTACGATTCCAGTCCGCCCAGTTTCCTCACAACATTGGGGGGAGCTACGTGAAGGACCTGCTAGCATGAATCTTTCAGTACAGAGCAAAGCCATCCTAGCTAGTAATGGTTGGATCAAAATCGATTCCAGTTCGTCTAGTTTATCAGAAGCTTCTGGGATGTTCACCGTTTGAGGCCTGCCTTCCACCCGGACATTGTTGACATTATAAGGGAAGCAGATTGTCTATGTGGCTGGGTCGATTCCATCGCAGTACCGTCGCAGAAAATCCATTCTTGAAACCACGCTCCATGGCTGGTAGCTGCTTACTGCAAACTTATGTCGAGTTGCTAAGTTGTCCAGCTGTACTGTGGCCACTACTTGCGAACCTGTCTTTAGGGTGGTGCCGTTTGCCATCAATATTTAATGGCGGTACTCAGGCCGGACTATTTTGCAGTTTAGTTGGGCTGCCACGGTTGAGTTTATAAAAGAACACTAGGCACCAGTATCAATCAAAAAGTAGATAGCCTCATTTTCTAATCTACCTTTCACAGTTGGGGCTTATCTTCATCACCAATGGCGAAACAGACAACAGAAGTTACGGATGTACACGACGAGAGTGACCTACTTCGTGTAACTCGGCCGATTGCCAGAGGCGGATTATGTCCACACTACTGTGCGTGTAAACCAAATCTCTTACAGTAGATTCAAATACTCCCTAGGGAACTTGGCTGGGGTGAATTTCGGGCAGCAAGATATATGGGTTCCGTCACTCAAGAGGTGTCGCGCATCGACTCTTGCACCGTCTCAAATGCCCATGTCTTTTCAACTGCATTCAACATCGACGATGCCGGCCTGCGCAGGAATTTTCCGCGTAATTCCTGATTAGATGACCCCAGACAAAAACGGCCGCAAGTCTGACAAACTTTTTCCCTTGGAGTTGATTGTGGAAACGCCTTCAGAGCTAGCTCCCACAGGTCACGAACGAACGAATCTACCGATTCCGGCGATTGCTGACGACTCACATGGAACCTTTCGCGATAAACAGGAACCAATTTCGTGCGACCGAACAGCGTTTGTAGGGTATCTCATACGACTCCTGGTGGCGAATCTGGGGCCACACCAGACGCAGGAATTTGCTTCACGGCTGCATCGCCCAAAAAACTAAGGATGTCAAAGCTGTGGGGCTTGTAGTTCACTGATGACAAGTAAATCTTGACTTTGAACGTCCAGTTGTCAAAGTCACCATTGGGATTGTAAAAGAAACGTTGAGGCAGTGATGGCTTAAAGTCGCAGCGTAACCCCTTGATTTCGATGGTAGAATCTGCCCATGACTGGGGTGAAGTTGAATCCGGCTTCGTATTCATCCCACCTCTGTCACCAATTGTAACGGGACAAGTGTTTACACCACACAGCAGTCACAGACATTTCCGGCGCAATCCAAAAACAGAGAAAAAACGTAACGAACAATCAAAACCATTGTATTGGTGTTACAAAGACGAGATAGTGTTCTGCACAACGCCAATGGCAAAACGAGACTCAAAGTCCCGACAACAGAAGATTTTCAAATCATTCAAACCAGTTAGTCCAGAGGGATCAAATGTCACAGTTCTAGGAACGTTCATGTCGTGTGGGACACGTTGAATAGTAAGTAGGCGGACGACCTGAAGTAGGTAACAAGGGAGAGGACATCAGCGGGCAGTTTAAACTGCATGCGCAACAGTTTCCGTATTTTTACTCTCGCCATTCTCGAAACGCGTGCCACTTTTCTGTGAAATGGAAGCTTTCGCGATGCCCAATTTTCTATTGTTTTCTAGCAAATTCACTGACTACGAGGCCACTTGCGATCTTTAGTAGCGATGGACAGTATTTCTGTCACACTCTCCAGCGATATCTCCTGAAGTATAGCCCCTGTTCTTCCATCCAACTAACTTTGAGTAATATTCTTATCACCAGCAACAAGGGGATGTGTCAGGTACGTCAAGTGCCACCACTTTACTTGCAATGCGTAACTGCTTGTGCAACTACGCTGCTACTGTACCAGTAAACGTCCCATCGGCCGCAAGATCTTCACGACTGGAAATGATCCCAAGTTGGGTGGTATATGAAGCGCTCACAATGTTGGCAATCGGATCCACCTGAGGTAAAATCGAGGTAAGCTGTTCGTGGTTAGCGTGTGGTTTCGCCATTCCAGCCTCTAAGCCCGTCACTTTCCTAACCGAGTTTACGAAGGCGCCGGTAACGGTATCTGAGCATAGCCTTGTATTGCTTTTTCACCGTCATTTGCTAAAATTTGCTTCGAAGGTTACCGTTCTAGCAGTGGGTTCAGGTTCCTTAATAAGACCGGACGTGGAGCAGGTATCCGTCGTGATGTCATGCGATTTTACGTCCTTCTTTGCTGTCGTCATGCCATTCTTCCACTAGGATGATCGCCTGGCGGCTATCAGTTTTTATAGGTTGTTTGACTTAGTCAGCATTGCAGAATAGTACTCAGTTTTTGTTAAAAAAAATTATGTTCAAGCTGTTCAAAAGCATCCAGCAATGCTGAAATAGAGCAATGAGTAGGTTGACTTTATTAGTTAAATCGAGTTATCGCATAATATGCTCCCATGCATTAATTGCCAGCTCTTTTCGGAACACTTGCCATGAATACAAACGCACTGGACGGAAAGGCATATATTACTGCGTTTCCATGGCCCTCGGTTATACAGAGTTTTAATTTCTTCATTTCTTGCAGGATCCGTGTAGCCTCAAATGAGTGCAGGACCCATTATCGGCGGTTGGAATAACATTAACAATAATTAACATTTCTTAGCGTGTGAGAAGCACGCTGGGCTATGCGCGATCATTGCAGATAATTACACACGATACAGAGAGAAATAATTTGTCAGTACAACAGACGTGAAGTCTTCCACCAAAAACGGCGTGATCGGAAAGAAAATGATTATGGTATACAAAACTGTGACGCACTCGGCACTGAAGAGTAGACTGAGTTTGCTCAACAGAATCAATCGAAAGAATGTGGTGTTGCGCAAATTTACCTTTTACCAGCTTGCGGGTTGGTCGACTTTTCAAACAGTTCAATGTCACTTCTGGAGAATACGTTCAAATGCATTTTCGGGAAGTTTCAGCATTACGTGTTGCAACTAGCCTCGAAAAAGTGTTAGAATAAGTCTGCCCTGGAGAGGGAGGAAAGAAAGTTAAAAAAATCCGGCGGACTATCGGGCAGACTACAGCGCATGGCTTTGTCGATTGCTGAGAACTGTCGAGAAGTTGAAAATCTCGCGAATCACCAGATCGAGACGATGTTTTGTGCGTTCCCTAGTCGCAGAAGATTCTCTCACACAACGGATATCTATGAGAATAAGAAAAATAACGCAATCTCAAGGATTAAATGAGAAAAGGTGGAGTGATCATATTTACTATGGCAACCAATGTGTGGGCAGCGATTTTTTAAAAACGATGAGATATTGATATTTTCGCTTTGGCTAGTAGAATACACAACCCTGTCAACTGGTTGTTATGACCCTTCGTGAGTCATGGCGGCGATTTGGGAGGTCCCATAAAATGTGCGTGTTCTAAGTATAACTCATGTATGGTCATTCTGTTGGAGTTGCAAATAAGCACTATTTTTACATTTTTCAACAACATGGGTAACGCGCGCATGAATAAACAGATGAATATAGTGAGATTGATTCAACAACGGTTTCCTGAAAATGCCGTATACGAAGCTGACCCTGTCACGTGCTCAAATTTATATCACTGAACGTTGTGTTTTTGCTCGTGTGCAACTTTTACACTGCACATTACCTTCCCACGTACGTGCACATAACAGTAAGAATGATGAAGTCCGTTTCTGGGGAGAATTTGACAGCCAGTACTGACCTATTCAACTGTGAGCTGCGTATCTATTTATTGATACCCTCATCATGTTTTCATAAAATGTACGGTATCTGGAACTTCAAGGATATTTGATCAATGCTCTATCAGCTCCCAAGTTCTGCAACAGCGATCAGTTCAGTCCGAACTTTGTAATCTCCTCTGTGTTATATTTGATAACACTCTCGCTCGCTTTTGACTATAACATGTCGACAAAGCGTGTTACAGATGACAGTGAACGTGATGAAAGCTAATGTTTCCACTAGCATCGGAATTCACTGACGTCTGTCAGTGTTAATACTACCTTTCAACTTCCTCAATACTTACATTCCAGATCAGCGATTGTTAGCCCATTGTGGCCAAAAAATGATGTCAATGGGACAGCGTATCCACAACAACGCTGAAAGGTGTACGTCCTGTCGGTCGTAATCATCAATATTCACCTCGTTAAAGACAAGTTTCACCTTGTAGAATTCACTTTGAGTGCAGTGTGAGTAATTATTTCACCTCCTCGTACTACTGAGACTATAGCCTGTCGAACGGAAAATCTACTTGCGGCGACGGGTGTCCAATACTTTCAGGAATGCCAGATAGCCTATGCCTGAATGTTTCACCTTGTCATTATCTAACTTCTAAACCACAGATCTCCATTCATAATGCACTACAGTCGTCTGATCACGGGCTTTCAATATAGTTTGATCAAAGTGCTAGCCGGGCTCACGATATGTGTGACGTCAGCAGGAGACGTGTCGCCTTTATATGCATAGTTGATAAAGTTTATCAAACGCTCACCCAGTCGTGAGCAAGTACTCTTCGGCATATTCCCCTTTCTATCGTGTGACGACACCCGATTTTAGATCCTTGTATTATTGCAATCACAGTGCGTCCAACGAACACGGTACCAAAAATTGTGTTTCCGAGGGCTGTTGGTCAATAATTCCATGTTTCAGATTGTAACTATTTGACACTTGATCACCGAGTTCTACTGCGCGTGCCCCATGACTGTCTGAGCACGCGTCTTCCTTTGATCTTGGTGTACCAGTGATCTTCGCTAGAGACGCCCGGCGGTTCAACAGAAAACGTGATAGCCATACGTTACCTTATCTAACGTTTACAAGCGATGTCCACTCGTATGTTTTGATACCATAGTGGCGTAGTGCCACGAGAACAAAACACAGACTAGCTAACCTTAAACCTGAACTTCGTAGTAGGTAATATCTGGCGTTCCAGAACTAGGGCACGTGTATCTCGAAGAGAATTGAAACTGGCTACTTGGGTGGCAACTTATGTCATCCACATGAGTGAACTAATAGAATGCATAATTCAGGACGAATGCACACAGTTTGTTGAGCGCAGTAGTTGTGTTCCTTTGAGAAAAATTGATTATGTTCATGAAGTGCCTACATTTTTTATCTTTCCTAAGGAGAAGGTATAGTCTTTTCGATTAAATGCACCATGTTGGTCATTGTAATAGAATTTGCGTTGTGAAAATGCACCCATTTGAATTTGCCTGGCAGAAAAAATTGTTACTGAAGCAGCGCTCAGGTTTGCGTGGTTAACGGGATAAAGATGTATTGAATCGTTCGCTAACGATTCAAGTTCACACCGTAATCTGTTGATCCAGCAAATGCCTCTCAATATTCAACGACTGAGATAATCTATCCTCGAAACGGTTAACGAGAAGGCGCTCGTAACAACTGGATTTAATAGGTACTAATTGAATCAATGTACAAGAAAATTGTCTCTCACCTCGAATGTAAAATCCTCAGAAATCAAAGAAAGAAGGTGTTCGCACAACAAATCAACAACCAGGCACCGATCAACAATGGTGGGCGATAAAACGGGTCAAGCTCACTCAAACAAATGGTCATTGGTTTGGTCAGAGCAAAACGACTGTTCATGCATCGAGAAACGACGGGAATCATAAGTTACTCAAGGAAAAATATGGAAGTAAAATGTCTAATTTCGGTATTTGGAAGTTTACAGGGCTTAGACTAAATAGGGGTAGGGGAAACGGTCAAGGTAAGTTGTGTAAAAACAAGGAGGAATAATGTATCTCATTTGGGGAAGAGAGTAGAGCGTAGGGCCACCTTTCAACATCAATCGAACCTCAGAAATCTCAAAATAACGCAACAAACCTTGACAAAATCAACAATGACTGTCTTTTAGGTCAGCAGAAAGCCGCCAAACCTCGAAACGAACAAGCTGACTGGATCCAGGTAGATTGGGCGCGCAGCCTCGAACCCGTGTATGAACCGCTGAATCGCTGAATTCACCAAATTGCCTTTTCCCAAGTATGCTCAAAAGACGCCAGTCGTAAGGATAAAATTGCGAACAAATGTAAGGGACTGGCCGATACGATAACTACAGTAGGTCTCGACCAGCGATAGATGGCATCGATGAGCAAATAGTCGAGGGAGTTAAGGATCTGACCGTCGACCGAGTGGGCAAGCAGGGAATGTGCATGGCGTCGCTGGCGCATATGGGCCGGGAAGCAAACAAACGTGATCGTATGCGGCAGGTTAACGTCAGAAAAATAATCCCTACAATCCTAGGGACAGGGTGAATAAGGACTTCGAAGAAATTTTGATACAGCGTATGGTAGGCAGGCCGGAGTTATATCCAAGTCAATACACATCCTCTTTTTAATTGCCCACATCTAGATCATTTATTAAAAGCAATGCATCGACGAAAATACCAGTCAAGTCAGGCTACAAATCACACTAGTTATATATCAGGTGTAAGTTTCTTTGAAATCTTGAATTTGAACCTGAAGTTGGCATGAAATCCCTGGAATGGTAGAATTTTGAAAAGCGCGGTGATAAGACAAAAGTAGAACTACTAAAGTCAACTTTGAATTTGTCGACGTAGTTGCTAAGTTGATATAATTGAAAACTCACAGAAATCACATTTTATCGTCTCATCTATCGTGCACTGATTATAGCACGGGTTTGTCGGTTTGTTTTAGCGACCTGTGAGTATCCGTCCTCCATATTGTGTCACTTTTGTCGCCGCCACCGCTGCCATGAAAAGAGATAACGCTGGGAATGGTCCGGATGGTCCACCTTCGAAGTTTCAACGTCCTGTTACTGATCTCTCAAACGTAGGCATACGGTTCCTCATTCCATGTCGTGCTGCTGGCATTATGATTGGCAAGGGCGGCGAGAACATCAAGAAGATGCGATCGCAGGTTTGTCGTTATTTCTATTTTATATCGAGCCCATTCTGAATGATCTTGACCCGGACTGACACAAATCTCTGTTTTGTATTCTTTATGGTCTCACCAATCGTCCTGGACTGAACTGAACTGACTCGAACTTGGCGACTCCCACTGATTATCCGAATGGTTGGGTTGGTATCCCTTAACCGCCTAATCAACCACATGATGTCCTCGGCTCAAACCTGAATTCCGGCCTTTCCTTATCCGTGCCTTGTTTCAGTATAACGTCAAACTGAATATACCTGACAACAGAGGCCCAGAACGGTAGGATAAACGTTGACCTTAATGTCATGCTTTGGATGGAATGTCTTTTCCCTAACTTGCTTTTATTTTGAGGAGTGGTTTATATGTGATGTGTATGTTGTCCGTTGTCTTCAGCCCTCCTGGTCAGTGTGGTCAACAGGTCCGATCAGACTGAAGTCTGTATAGCTTAGTTGGAAGCCTTAGGGGTCATTTCCCTGCCGACTTGCCCCTAACAGCTTGGAGGAATCGAAATGTGTATCGTGATGTCGGCTACCGTCGGGCATTTGCTCGTCAGTTCCAATGGACTCACTAATGTGCATGTCGGTCTGGTGGGCTATCCATCGATTAACTCGACCACACTGACAGTTAATTTCGAAAGTTCGGTCCGATGTTTGCATGAACTCAGCTAGTCGTACCTAGTAGTTTTACTCGACTGGTCTTCTCGTCTTTGGTTTGCTTAAAGTTCACTCTCCGTTGATGGCCATTTCTAGTGTTATGACAATCGAAGGTGACCTCCAGGCGATCTGCAATGTGATGCGGGACGTCTCTCCAAAGCTCAAGGTAGTGCTCACTCCAGTTGCTAACCCTTCTGTAGGATATAATCAGCGCAAGACTGTCCGACCCCAGACGCATCATGGGCATGGTACCACCATCTAGGAAACGACCCCAAGGACCAGACCAGGGTGATCCGGAGAAAGAGGACGAAGAAGACGATGGAATGCTGGACTATCGCATCTTAGTCCACGAAAGTCAAGCTGGGTCGGTTATCGGCAGAGGAGGGGAGCGGATAAAAGAGTGGCGTGATGTAAGTTGCAATGTGTACGTTAACCGTTTCCACAGAAGTACAAAATGCGCGTTATCAAGGTTTATCAAAAGCTTGCCCCCATGTCGACGGATCGCGTTGTACAAATGGTAGCGGAACCGGAAAACGCTATTTCCTGTCTGAAGTCAGTGGTCGAGGCTGTTGAGGTACGTTCTCTAATCGGTTTGGTCTGCTGAACAACGATTGGTTAAAGTACGTCAGCTTACTTGTGATTGTGTCACTGTAATCACCCTACCTATCCTTTGTCGATTCCCAGCGAAACTGCTAATCAGCTTTTCAACGTTCTGTTCCTTTCCAGTCTGCGCCGCCTCGAGGCCGTCGTAAAGATTATGACGCCGGGGACTTCAGCGAGGCAGAGGCTTTCGATTATGGCGGATGGTTGTCACGTGAAGCCGTCAGTCTCCTTCAAAGTGGTTATCCTCTCCCTGGTCGTAATCCGATGCCCCCGATGGACTACGGACGCAATCCGTATATGATGAACAATGACATGGGTCCGATGGCAGGTGGTATGGGTTCAATGGGCGGCGGAATGGGTCCTATGGGTGGTCGTGGACCTATGGGTCCGACCCGTGGTCCACCTGGTGGAGGTCGTGGTTCGCGACCAGGTAACGTCGGTGTCAATCCGCCACAGGGTGGTCCACGTTCAATGATGGGCGGCTCTGGCGGTCCAGCTCCCGTGCCTCCTCCGGGTGGTCCTCGAGGAGGTAATGCTCCTGTTACTGGAGGATCTGGTGGTGGTTATGGTGGGCCCGCGGCAGGTGGTCCTTACGGTGGTCAGGGTGGTTATGACGGACAAGGTGGCTACGATGATGGAGCTATGTATGGCGGTATGGGGCAGTCAGGGTACGGTGGCCAAGGCTTTGGCGGATCAGCCGGAAACGCTATGCCTGCAGGCGGTGGTTATGGTGGTTCAGGATTTGGCGCTGCTCGTGGCCCTGGGGAAATGGTACCACCTGCTTCAGGGTGAGTTCTGTTGACTTTCATCTGCATGGGTTATACTCTGATTAGAATTCGGTTAGTCAGTCGTTTCAGATACGGAGCGGGCTTGGTCCGCGTTTGCTCGTTTACGTTGACAGTAACAAATTCGTTTCCGTCTGAGTTGTTGGGCTTACCTCGACGTGCGCAATTTTCTTTGACCTTGTTTCCTCTTCTGTTCTCCCCACAGCTTACCGTCACGTGGTGGCACTTACGGTGGGTATGGGGTAACAAATCCTGGGATGCATGAAGATGCGAAGGTCAGCCAGTGGTATGGCGGATGGGCGTAATTCCTTGACTTTGCATTTTAAAAATCAGTCGTCTTACCTGTTAATAAAGTATATAATTTTTCAAGTTGGTTTTATTGTTAACGTTTCACGCGAGTTAACAGTCATTGGCGGTTCACGCTTTCGCGGGTCTGTGCGTTCTTTGCCGGTCGACTTACGGAAATGTTGGCAATTGCAGTGTTGGCTTTTTGTTTCTTTGTATGACTTAGGTGATCTCAGGATGGCGGGTCCGGTCACTTTCATTCTTGTACGTGGTTTGATCTGTGGGTAAATCAGATAAGGTGGCGGATGCGTGCGTCCCAATTGTCTGTTTTGACCCTATCTTCCCAGACTGCCAGCTTCACTGGACAACTGGTGTCAGTCCACAGCTGGTCACACTCATTAGCGGACTGGTCTACCACCCTCCGTTTTCGCACAGTTGCTTGTAGATTAGCAGGTGGTTTGAATGTGCAGGCGTGGGATGATACTTGGGGTGCCACCCATTCCCCAAGATGACGCCTTGAACACAAAACTTGGGTTCACGGGTGCATATTGGCGAAGGCTCGTATCGACCGTGTGGTTGGAGGTGTGCCCTCGAGCGGTACTTACTAAGGTCTCCGAGACGATGATGCAACGGTTGCTTGCCGAGCACAGGTTGCTTAGTGGTCGATGCGCGAACGGAAAACGTCCTGCCGGTGTGTTTGTTGGACCATCTAAGGAGTGGTCATGAGGAACTGTTTTTCGCAACCAGCTTGGGGCAGCAGGAACGCTTCGTCACTCATTGCATGCGGTTTGGCAAAAAATTTTTGGGAGGGCTTTACCTAGTCGGAACTGCGGTACACTTCACGACTGGCGGGGCGGGTTTGCGGAGGTTCTCTAAGGGCAAGCTAGACTTCTGTATACCGACCATTCCTGTGAAGGATCTGAAAGGCTGTCCAACCCGTCTTAGTTTTCTCTCTGCAGACAGAACGGACTGTGCGGTGGTCAACAACTAAAGGCGGTGATGCAACTTGCCAGTTCCATCTGAATCACCGATGATTAATTGGCACTCTTGTCTGATTTCACTGAAGGACTGGCTGGGAATTCCTCCCGCTAATATGGGTGTGGGACAGCGAGTGACTCCTTCAGCGCCCGAAGTGGACTTGAGGATGAGAGTTCGCATCCGCAATATACCACCATTGGGAGGTGAAGCCGTCTGGTTCCATGTGTCACCCGGTGCAGTGGTCTCTTGTCGAATTGGACTTGGTGGGGCTTACGAGAACAGTCTCAGCTTTTCCGTTCGCGTTCTGTGCCCGTTATTTTGGTGTACTTCATGCAATGGGGTGAAGCCCGTGTGGTTCTTGGCGCTTTTACGAACAATTCACTCTGCGCACTTTATTTTGAGCAGGACAGTGATTGTTGCTTGCGTTTAGAGAGGTCCATATCGATTGTGGAGATAGGTGCGGTTGCTTATGACATTATCTAGGTAAATTAAGTTGGGATAGTATGTGTGCCCTCTCTACCTCGAGCTGTTTGTTACTACCTGGCTGGGACTCCACTTGCAAATCCTCGGAAATTCCGACTTCTGTTTCCCTTACAAAGTTCCTCTACCTGGAGGGAAAAGGGAAGAGCGAGCACCCTGTTTTACCTCATACAATGCAAAACGCTCAGTGTAGTTGTGAACAGGCCTCTTGTGGTCAAGAAGTCGGCGTCATTATTCTTGGCGTCTCTTCCATGAGGACATTTCCGGATTCTCCCTGGACAAGCAACTCAAAAGCAGCTCCTGTGTCCGACAATATTACGGCCGGGAAAAGCGATACCTATGCTTCAGTGTTTGCAGCATTGTGGCTGACTTACCTGCGTCTGGTTCAGGGGCTCACCTGTTCTATTTGGTTCTTTGTTCCGAGAGCCATCACATTGTTCGGTCAGTGCCCACCTTGGACGCGACCAGGACAAGGCTAATATCTGATATGATGGGGGATGGTCTGGTAAATGCCAACCACTAGGCACTTCTTTAACCTCCCGTATGATACAAGGCATGATTAATCTAAAAGGTTTCCCACGTTCCTTCCACAGGGAACTGGGGATAAACGGTCGGCTGTATTGTTTCAGTAGATTAGGCTTCAGGACCATTTCCACTATCAGCGGAGGGTCGTCGGAAGTATCAGTTAAGCACTCGCCACCGTTTACAGCTGAAGGAGTCAACTATAGACATTTGAACCAGTTTGCTAAGCTGGTCGTCCGACCCATCAGGTTGTCGCAAATTCGTGGTCCGCAGTGGCTATACGTGTCCTCAGGCTAAAAATGGTCGGCCTGCACGATATGGATGAGATGGGACCCTAGCATGATGCAAACGCTGACTATCACCGGGGACGCAGTTAACAGGGCAATGATGTCTGGTTCCGATTGTTGCTGCGCAAGTTGGACGAATTCGAAGCCGCATCAAGCTTCGGAGAGGTATTGTGAGTTCATCGGTTGTAGCAGCGTTCATGGTTACGGTTGGGGTACTTTTTGTGTCTGCTCCGCCCTCGCTCATCTCCATACGGAAGGTGGAAACACTTTAACTATTAAGAAAATAGTTCTACTGTATGTTCAAGATCATGTTTGGCTAACCAAACGGCTGGTGGCATGCGGATCGAATTAGCCCGTTAAAGTGACCGGAGCCGAAGGGCGCTTGCGCTGCACCATTTGCTGTTCCACTTACACACCACGTACCCGGTGTAAGCCCGAAGGAATAGGAGCGAGAGGTGTGTGAATGAGGTCTTCATGTTCAGCCGGCCAATTCTGGTTGACTAGTTGATACGGTAGCTCGGAACTTAAACCCCTATCTCTCAGAGAATACATTGTGAGACTCCAATGGTGGAGTCTAAAACGGAGAAAATTTTTGAAAAGGTAATGCAAGGAGTAGTTCAATATAGAAGTACATGTTACTGCACTCTGGCGAGGATATGGGGGGGGGGTGAAACAAAATGCAGGGTTGGATCGGAAGAAAACTGGCAGAACATTCACTACACAATACACCAAAAGTGCTGAAGAAGAGGAAAGACAGAATGTCACAGACATCCAGGTTTGTGAAAATAGGAGCGGATGAACTCCAAAGCGACAGTAGTCATTAGTTGATGTGAACGAGGAAAAATGGATATAACTGATGTAACCCACTTGAGCTGACCTACCCGTCATCTCTTGGTCGACGGCGTACTATGAGTACGTTCAATGGGTTGGGGACGGAAGTAGGGAGCTGGGGCTTTTGTGGATTCCGTATCTCGGTTCGCAAAATCTCAACATCCCCAGCAATTTGCTGAAGTGGAGGAACAAGGTGCAGTATCGTAACTAAAACAGTAGGTGTTCGCCAAGGCGAGCCTGGAAAATTGCTGCACATTTGGCAGTATCAACGTACCGTGCAAATGCACAATGAGAAAAAGCTCTGTATTCTGGTTTGCTGTGTTAGACCTCTAATTTTAGGTGGTGGCCCCTTAATATCGTGCTAGCTTCTCTTTTGATTATCAACCGGCACGGATTATCAAGGGAATTCATCATCAAGAAGGTTAGTACCAAGTCACTTCTAAGCCAACGATACACTAAAGAGTAAATGTTCAGAGATTTCAGCCTCTCACCCGGCCTAATTTTCAGGGCCCGGACTGCCTTAGTTGCACAACTGCACAGTCTCCAGGAGCAACTTGCCCTTTTGGAGGTATGGTGGCCGGATCGCAGCTCCAATCTTCAGATGCGGTCGAACGAAACTTATAAAACAATTAGCGTTGAACTGGCTGAAAATACGTTTTAATAACGCCAGTGTTGCCAGATCTTCTTACATTTGCTTTAGCGTTCGCCGAGCTCTACAGAGTACGAAACAGTGATTCCTATGTCCTTCTGTATAAAAACGGTCTGAAGCGAGTACCCGTCGAGGTAATACGTGGTGTTAAGAGAGCTACGAATGTGCATAACTACACTTGCCAGTATTGAAGTCAAGACGGTTCACTCGAGGCCAATTGAGTGGAATGTCAAGGTCCTTCTATACTACAAGAGAATCTGTAGTGTTGGCGGCTCGCCAAACTTTGACGTAGTCAAACTGTAATAACGGAGAAATGACTGGAAGCGGAAGGTCGTTAATAAATATCAAGAATAGTAGTAGACCAATAATTGAACCCTGGGCAGTCCACTGAGGCAGGTAGTTAGAGAATGCACCGTTAACACGTAGCACGTGCCGACGGTTAGCAAGATATGACTCAAGCCACTGAAAAAGATTCTTATCTCCCATAACGGGAAAGCTTGCCGATCAAAACAGTGGTCGAATGCTTTGACAGAGTTGGGGTATACGAAGTCTGTTCCGTTGCCCTGATCATCTGCTTTGGTCCACTGACCGGTAGCTATCAGTAGATTTGTGATGCATAAATGGCCTTTGGGAAGTCCGTGTTGTGCATTTGAAAAAAATCGCAAGTGAGGTAGTTATAAAGCGAGTCGTATGCAAGGGCCTTTAAAGTTTCTGAGACGCTTTATAGCAAAGCAGTTAGGACACTTACGTCTACCACCCATGGAAACGGGGTTGATACTCGCGAGTTTCCAGCTCCCAGGTACTGTTCCTTGGAAGAGGGATTGCGTAAACACTATGCTAAGTGGATCAGCAAGCTGATCGGCCGCTTCCCGTAAGGCCTTAGGAGGTGTAGCGCTGAGGCTAGGAGACCTGTCCATTGGGCACCTGGGTTTAGTCAACACCGGTTTGGAGGGCGTATCCACAGTGTAAGTGCCATCAACTTCAGTATCAAGACGAACCTGAGGAACTGATGATGACTGCACAAAAACACCGCTGTAAAACTCAGCGAGGACATAAGCGGCCTCCTCATCAGAGTTAGTAAGGCCTAATGGGCCTAAGAGCTGTGGAACCCCAGCTTTCGCTTTGCGAGTTGATGTCACAAATCGGGAGAGGCTATTCGGATCAGCGATAAAGCATTCCCTAGGACGTTGATAATGAAGATGGTCACGTTGAATTACCGATGCACACCGATTTCTCAAGACGGTGTATATTTTTCGATCAACTCCAGATCCTGATAATCGATAGCACGTCCAAGCCATGTCACCACAATCTATGACACCAATGGTTCCCTTGCGCGCTTCCGTTTACGACCACACAATTGTTGCCCATTGAACTTGCGGACGCCCATCCGGGTCATCTTTCTCCAGACTATTCGGTTCAACGTCAATTCTCAGCATCTAAAATCAATGTTACAACGCGAATGACTTTCCTGGATAACACCCTGGTATCTCCGCTTTTGACCACCAGTATTTGGCTTATCTTATTTCTCTACAGAAGCCGTTTTGGAATACGGTCATCGCCCATCCAACGGACGTGACTTGGCCAACGGCTAACTAAACACTACTATGCAGTCAGTCGTACTACTTACTGCCTTTCACGCGACTGATTGTCTAGTCTGTCTGACGGATAGAGGTTCCAGCCACCGTAGCCTTCTGGATCTACCAAACACTTGAACCTGACCACCATTTCAGGGTAAAAGGGGAGGTCAGGCCTGTCACATTCAACAGCTGTCCATCCCGTGATAGCCATGGATATTGCTCGAGGTTGATATTGTGTGCATACAATCGTGTGCTTGTCATGCGACAGATCAGGCCACTCGTGGGGTGGGAAGTGTCAAACTGCCTAATCGGGAGCAGTCGAAGGATCCTTGGTAGTCGACGTCAGTTCCATACATTATCATGATCTACTTGTGGGTGCACCGTGGGCTCCCCACTACATACCGACTAGTGCCACAGAGCCTGTCGATGGTACAACAGTTCACGAACTCTGGGTGTATTTTTCTTCCAAAGTGCTTAGTAACGAGGATGTTGGTCCAGGTTGACTAAGTGTGCTGGCATAAGGCACATCAGCAATAGTGGACAACGTTTTCGGGGATTTCATACATTTTTGGGGAGATTCTTTTGGAGTGTCCAGTATGCACATCACGTGATCGGTGCTCTCGATTAACTTCATGGTCGATCGTATGAATGCGATCTTTCTCCTAGTGCATATCAGATGTTCACCCGGAAAGACGTATATCACCCACCCACTTGTGAAACGTGTGCGTTGGTGGTGGACAGTACGGCTTCAGCGCTGGGTGGTCAGTTTTTTACCGACACCATCTTGATCAAAGCCGAAGGTGAATTTTATGTTTGCCTCTAGCGACTTCTTAGCACACGAAAACCAAGGCTAGCAGTTAGCAATCCTCGACCTCTGTTGGACCTATCAACACAGACGTGGAGGCAGTCAGTACTCTGGATAATCAGTTCATAAATGTGAGTAACTTCAACTTACGACTGTCGCTCATACGAGGAACAACTGTACTGAATTGCCCCCAGGTGTCGATGTCAAGTTAAAATCAATTTAGAATATTACTAGTTCACAAATCGCTCGATCCCATTTTGGTGTCCGATGTAGTCCTGAAAAGCCATTCCGCTGAATTAACAGAACCACTAAGATTGTTTTTTAATCGATCCTTCTCAGCTGGTCGTCTGTTGAAAGCCAGTGAACAGTTCATATTCACACCTAACTCAAAAAATGGGTGAACAAATGGCCCAGAAAACAACCGACCAACAGAGTTACTTTTGCTGGAGTAAACTGGCTGGCAAGCCTGTTAAGGAACTCTGCCAGGACAAGGGTAGTAAGCCTTGAACATCTCAAGGAGCAGCGTCGTTTTCATAAGGGGTTTTCATTTAAGGATCACTTTTAACGAAGGTTTTTGACTCGGTGTTGACCGTTAATATGATCCATCTAAGTTTTTCTAAAGCCTTTATCAGAAACTCTCCAATTATGATGTCGATGTATGCATACTCGAGTGGTTTGATGACCATATAACTGAACGTAGGTTGAGTGTCAAAATGAATGGATATTTATCAGGTTGGTTCCTTTTTGGTGACGGCCTTCCTCAGAGATACATCTTGAGGCTGTATTGTTCATTCTTCTCTTTCCTGAACTGTCTAACACTGTGAGACCACACACACGCTGATGACACAAGACTGTCCGTAAGAGGTGGAAACCGTACATAGTGGTTTGCATTGTCTGAACCAGTGGTCGTGCATACTCGCTATCAAAACTGTGCGGACTGTTGCTTTGGCGACGCCGTGCTATTCATAACAATAAGCGAACGATCCTTATCAACAAACAATTTAAGTTGCTTTACAAGTTGTACAGCCTTAGTTAAAAGGGCACATATAACATTGCCTTCCGAGAAAGATTTGTGTAACTTTCCAACCTAAAGTATTTTCTACTAACCTTGTGTACTTATAAGGCCAAAGTGAATCCCTTCCTCCAGATTGACTAGTAAAATAAAGTCAATTCTGAATGAATCATAGATACCTAACAGACATCAATCTTACAAAATACTCTACATTCCGTTTCATCTACCTGAAAATCTCCCACTGTATATAGATGATCACTTGATGAGTCTTTCTCTGAAACTGAATTATTAAATAGGCGGGTTACTTTGTTGACAGGATTACTTCGCAATCAAGGTCCGCCCACATTAGAACATATTGTGGTGGATTGTCAGGTCGGAGGTGCGAATTTTCG
>QNGE01007278.1:12810-24206 GCA_008508345.1 Paragonimus westermani | reverse complement strand
AATACAGACGTGGCTGTTCTTAGCAGTCAACAGTTAGGTCTCTTGCTCTCAGTTTCTTTTATCATCTCTCTTGTCTGCTTTCTTTTTTCATGGTTTTGTGGCAGTCATACGTCTGTTTCCCGCTGTGATAATGTAGATGAATTTATCCCACCGTTTTTTGCGACATTTCGGTAGCTGTTTCGGGGGGAGGGCTTTCTCGTGTAAGTGCGGATCGGATCGGTGGATGAAGCTGGATGTTTTGATGCTAAGAGATGGTACCTGCATTCGTGCAGGGATACTTTCTACATATTAGTGGAACATCACCTGATGGATCATAACTGCCACATCTCGGTAGGTTTTCGAAGCAGCCCTTTCGGAAAATAAGTGCTGGACACAAGTTTCTCTCTCGTTGTAGCTCATGAACGATAGGTTTGTCGACTTAAATCAGCCGGTCAGTTATTGCCTCTTCTCTTAACGACCGAACAACCTGATTGTTTCCATCAAATGTGAGTGTGCGTTTGCATTCGACAGTCGTCTCGTGCCTGATGGGTCAATGACACATTAGTGTGCACGGTTGCCTCATGTAGGCATGACCAGAGCTCTTATCCCTTTCCTGGCGAGGGTTTGCTTTACCGACGAGCTTTAACAGGAACGAAACTTGAGTGTACTACTTCTTTTCGAAGGAGGCTGACTGGAACGTCTGTGGGTATGTGACAGCTGCGGTCATTTTTGAATGATGTTCCGTTTATGGTAATCTGCTTCCCTATCATCAACATTTAGCAGAATTGCGTTTGAGTATAGTCACGCTCAGCTGACCTGAGGCCCGGAGGCATCTCCGAGAATCTTTGTGATGATGGGATGGTCAGTTAATCTCTGAACACCAGTTGTCCCTATGGTTTTGGTAGCTTTGCGAAAGAATTAACAGAGGTGCTCCGCAAGTTTCAAACGACTTGAGGGGTTTTTCATTTTCTTTGAAGCGACTTTGCTCCTGGAGTGTTAAGTGTGTGGTACCTGGCCATTATCTCAATCGGTTTGTCTGCCTTGGGAAGAAGACAGGCAACGAGGATAGTCAGCTTGTTTAGAGACCACTATCATTCGGATTTTTATGTATTTCGTCAGAGACGACTAAAACTTCAACACGCCATAGTGGGCTCAACGGCTCGATCAACTTGTTTGGAAAAACTCGATGTGTTTCATTGCATGCAAACTCCCCGTCTCTCAAACTGTGTTGTTGGGGTTTAGTTTTGGCGGACCTACAGCCTTCTGAAGAAGTGTGGAAATGTGACAGTGATTCAAGTGATTCAAGTCGGCGGCAAAATAGATCAAATGAATGACGACTTAATACTACCAATCAGGATGTTAAAATCCTTCTGAAATCGCCTGCTCACTCACCTTCTGCACTGCGCATGGTACACGGACATTGTAGTATCAGCTGAATGCTTAAACGCTGAAGCAGGCGGTCCAAATGCTGACAAGCATAACGTATTAGCGTACACTCTTACAGTAATCGTTGAACAGACAACGATGAACGTTTGTTCTGGCTTTTTGCTGATTTTGGTGTGGCTGAGCAAGCAGTACGCTTCACCCATATAGGGAGTGAGATCTAACGTTCATAAGACAGCCTCGGTTCGTTTTACACTTGCATTCACACCTTGTGTACTGATTGGAGTTTGGCGAAAACGATCTCCATTTCCAAAAGGGACCTACTCATTTCGTCTACATGAATCCTATTGCGTCAAAGTTGTTTGCATGCGTTGCACTTTTCGGAGTAAGTGGAACGCGCAACTAGCATATTTACGAAGAGCGAGCTGGGTTTCACCCTGGGCTTGACGATATTGATCACATCTCCACATTCAGCCATATGCTTGAACTCCGTCAGTCATACAGAAGACCGACAATTTTTGTCTTCTTAGACGTCAAAGGGGCCCTTAATTCAGCTGATGTAGCCATACTGTGGGACTGTTTATCGAGGAATGGTGTGCCGGAGAAGTAAGTGGATATCCTGAAAGCAATTTGCTCTCAGATATACGGCCGGTTTAAGGCTTATCGCAGTGTTTCGCCAAACATCGGCGTCTCTAGTGGTGTGTGACGGTGTTATCCAATTCCTATTTGCTGTTCAACATTATAGTTGGTGAGATCTTAGAATGCATCTGATAGACTGTATACGTTGGTGTGGGACTGCTTCCAAAGACTCGATTTCGAGACCTGGAGTATACAGTGGACATTGCTCCAATCCGTGAAGGTTTATAGGGGGTCCAGAACGTTTTAGACAGATGAGGAGCTTCATTTTGTCCGTTGGATATGGCCTCTGAATCTTTTAAGTGCAAGGTGCTGTTGCGAGATTGGCGTGATTGCGCCTGCCTTCACTCTTGATGGTGGTCCGTCGGAAATGGTCGAGAAGTTTGTGTACCTTGGGAGCTGTATCGGCGCTGGTGGATTGTCCGATGAGATTAGAAATCGTATATGGCGTTTGTCGACTTACGTCATCTGTGTCACGGGCGTGATCTCAGACTCACTGTGAAAGGCCTAGTATATTGTGTACTACTGGTCCTATTTTGGGGTTGTGAAACATGGTGCACTCATGCAAAGGATTTTCACAGTGTCCGTTTTCGACCACGGGTACCTCCGTAGCACTAGCGGTGTGGGGTGAGAGCATTGTCAGTAATGACGGAGTTTGTTGACGTGTAATCGGGAGGGACAAATTCTGTCCATCCTCGAGCGTATTGATCTGGTCTGACAGGCTTCGTTGGCTTGGCCATATCTGACGAATATCAACTCACCGGTTGTCACGATATTATACATTGTCTGCGATAGATGGATCGGGCTAGAGGGGGCATTTTTTGGTGATCATGTGAGTTAGATTTGTAGTATGGAGACGCTGATACTGAAACTTGCCACAGTAGGACGTTCCCAGCTTCCTCTCTGGGATCCAGAGGACAGTAAACATCTTTAGTTATGGACACTGTCTGACATGGCGGAGAAAAGAAATTAGTAGCGCTCCCATGGCAGTTCTTTGTGTGCATCGGTGTATTATCTTTCGCATCTTTCTGCTTTACGTTATACATTTCGAATTTCATCTCCCTACATTTCAGATAACGCAAGAGTGCCCTCAGGGGGACTATTTAATCAGTTTGTTGCCATGACTGCCGGGTTTAGGGACGGATTTACTACCCAATTGTTGTTCTTACTAGCGGCAAAGAGAACTTTCGGAACTGCTGCGATACTCGTATCTTCAGTTTGGCTCACTAGTTGACGCATGAGTGACACTGTATGTTAAGTATTCAACGGCTAGGGAGTGGTTATTGGAGAGTTCACAAATAATTCTCCGTTCACCGACAACGTCGGTAAACTAACCCTTCTAAGCTATTCTTCCTGTCGATTTGGACAAATAACATACGAAGCTCTGCGTGTAGCTGGGAATTTCTGTTGTAGTGGCGGATTGATTATTTCTCATTATGGATAACCGGTCGACATCATCAACCAAGACCATCAACGTATAAGCAAAATCACGAACTGGTCAGGCACCGAAGTAATCCTACTGCTATTCTCAGATAAGTGAACAGGTGTCGCATAGCTAAATTGCTGACCTTGTGAGCACTCAAATCGCTGGTTGGAGGCGCTGTTCGAGATGACAGCGTGTCATAGCCGAGAGCGTGCAGGCATCCACCGAATTTCTGGCTATTCTGTTCTACCTTCTTCTGTCCCCTTTTACCATACTTTCTGGTGAACCTGCTCCGTGATACTCCTTGTTACTTTTGTACTAAACTGCAGTGTGAATCACGGTATTATCTGCCCCGGCCGTTCTTGGTGATAAGAATCATGGCACACGTGTTATTCGACAACTGGAATGAACCATGGTGCTATGGGAAGATGAAGCTTATAGTTGAGACCTCTGCAGAGACTTGACAGATTAAATGCTCTTTCAAAAGTCGTTGCGTTATGTTATAGTAAACGTTGGTTGGACTATTAGTCGCTGATAAAGACGCCGGGAACGATATTGTCGTGATATTAGTTGGCTATAGATTCCTGGAAATTGTGTTATTTTTTGAGGGACCTAAGATTTTCGGCGAACGGTCTCAAGTTGTACCTGTCGTCTTGTCTGCAGGTGCCTAGAATTTGGTGGACAAAAACGCCATTTTCCGGCGTCTCAAGGTACTGTACTGTTTTAAAATTTGCGCATTCAGCAACATATTCGGGAACAGAGGGCGCTATTTTTTTTCTAGTATTGTGTCTGCCCAGCCTATGCTTTTTATCAATCCCTATAGGTTGTGGAGAGTGTGCGGTCGTTAGTCCTTTGGTTTAAAGCATCGGTGACGCTTCGATGGACGTCAAGATGTCCTCATAGCAGATGTTCTATCCGGTTAGTTCACTGAGAAATCGATTGCCGTAGTTGATGGTTCTCAACAGACGGCTTAGTCATTAAAACTGAGGCATTCACCTTCCCATTGTTTATCCGGAACTGAGTCGTATTTGGTAAAACTGAGTGTATAGTACCGATATCTCTATAAGTTGAATTACTGCGGTGATGGCTTCTTTCTGAATGTCGGTCGCTTACGTTCCGTGAGATTAACGTGAATAGTATGATGAGGTTCTAAGTTTTGAGGCGAAAACGAAACTAATACGCACATATTACTGGCTTCACTGATCCGCACATTTTTTGAATATATTTCCGCTCTTCAGTGTGCATTTTGCCCATTCAGTAAGTGGACAACCTTTATACAGCCTCAATACAAACTACGAACAATTTTATGGTGACGCCAGTGCTATTATACCTACCGGTGTTCTTGCACTTATCTTAAGCAATAGATTCTGATAGCGGAGTTACCTAACTTTGCTTTTTGTTGTTACTACACGGCAAGGTTGCATTCGCCAGCCCGCATCGTCCGTTGGATGGTTTTACAGTGTATATTTATATGTAAAAT
This sequence comes from Paragonimus westermani, assembly GCA_008508345.1. NCBI lineage: Eukaryota > Metazoa > Platyhelminthes > Trematoda > Plagiorchiida > Troglotrematidae > Paragonimus > Paragonimus westermani. Next base: position 19,305 of record QNGE01007278.1, on the reverse strand, counting down.
GTCCGCACCACGTTTAGTACGAATGAAGTTGAACGTGTTATTGATAAGCAGATTGATAATAACACAACGTTCCGAGCATGTTGTAATACTCTACGTTTCAACCACCTCAGGTGGCCTTCCTCGGGAGTGTTGTAATCGATTACAACACTCCCGAGGAAGGCCACCTGAGGTGGTTGAAACGTAGAGTATTACAACATGCTCGTAACGTTGTGTTATTCTCAATCTGTTCATCAACATATTTATATGGTTGTAATGCCTCTTACGAGTTGCACTGATGAGTCATGTAATAGACACTTTCGGGTTCAAAGATGCTCCGTTCGAACTATGTTCGAGGTGTACGTTGTTTTGCTCACGAAGAACTTCACTTAAAGAGACTGTGTAGAGAAACTCTCATTTCACAGGGTTTCCTTCCAGGTAGCCCATGTTACTACCTATCCACGTACCAGCTAATCCTATGGTTGCTGAGTAGGGTATCTGCGGATGCTATGTGTATTTTTCGTTTGGACTGTGTTGGTATTTAATTACATTTTATGTTGTGATTTTGGTCGATTAATCAAAAACAACGTGAGGTTTTTTATTTTTTCCTGTGTTCATTAGTACAATACGTATTCATTATTATGGCTAAATTAACCCGGCTGACGCATGCCGTCATCGTTGCTCGTCATGTTAATGAGTGGAATCTGTTTCACCTTACCAGCCAATCACCATTGTCATCTTAAAATATTTCCCCGTTTGACACACCACTACTTCGATTCGCTTCCAGGTTAGATCGTCTGTTCTCTCTCTTGGAAAATTGCCCCAATGCTTCATTGCGTACAGCTGCAGCGAAACAGTTGGGAGAGCTGGTCCAAGTTTTACCTTCCAACATGGAGAACGTATTTGCCCGAGTAAAGTTCTGATTTCACTCGTATTCTTTGTTTTGTGATACATTAATTGCCATGTCCTTGAACTGTGACTACACATCTGTCTGGCGTTGATTTCATTAGGACATCAAGTCTGTATAGCAGCATCGAAGTAGTCAGTGTTCGGATCCATAACTTCTTGATAAAAGTCACCATAATTGAACTAAGTCGCGTTGAACCGATAAACCTTCCAACATTTTCTAAGTTGTGTGTGCAAAGTTGAAATTCTAGTATCTTCGTACTCATCTGATCATCATATCGATATCATATCGTATATGTCTCGTTGCCCTGATAATTACTCAACGGTTCTGATTTCATCTCCTTCTCACGGTCATAATGTTTGTTAACAAAATACGCTGTTGACGTGGCTCATTCTGTTTTTTTTCTTACACTGTTTTCAACCATTTTTCTCGTAGCTACTCCCGCTCCTACGCAGTCGCAATTGGGTGTCACGTTTGGCGGCTGCAGATGTCATCCGTTCCATTGTCCGTCATTTGCCCACTTGGGATCCAACTACTTCCGCAGTAACGCATGGAGCCACCCTCATGTGTTCGGAGGTCAATGGCTTTCTTAGTCTTGCCGAGTTACGTTTGGATCGTATTCTTGCTCAGGGTGCGAGATTGTACAGTATGGATGCACGCGAGCTGGAAAGGCTATCATCGAAAACACGCACGGGAGATGCGGTGGATTTTGCATCCTCCACTGTTTCAAACGAAGGTGACTGCCCATTACCGTCTGCATTAGGTGCCCCCCCAGTAATTTTTTATACGCACACACAACTATAAACGACTTAGCTTGTCTGCCTGTTTTTCCGTGATACTGTGAGATATTTGACCTTGAAATGCGAGTAAAACGCTAGATAGTCCACTGGTTGCATCATCTCTCAAGTTACTTTTTTCCGCTGGTTAGCTGTATGTTAGGTGACCAGTTAGTCAAATCAGTGTTTGAATCCCAATCGTTCCATATAGATGCACTCTATTACAATTGGGCCAGAATACTAGAAAAACCAGGTTTGTGTGACTTTTTACGAACAAGCCAACGTAACACAGCTCATAAAGGACGAATATTGTTATGTGAGATGTTTTCTCACGCAATATTTCGTTAGTTCTCTTCAGTTACGTGCTCGAAGTGATAACCGAATGGGTATAGGAATGAGTACTTACAGGCAATATAGTAGTGTCTACCTAGCAGTCATAATTTGGTGTGTGACATGTCGGAATATGTGAAATTTTAAGCAGTGTACGAAGAACCAGTACAGGCACTTACGTAGGGTTATATGAGCATAGTGGGACCGTGTGGAAATCAAAAGTTGAGCTGTGAATGGATTATGTAGTAAGATAAAATACACAATTGATGATTGGCCTATGTACAGTGGTGATGCTATGTTCATTACCGTCAGCTTCTGAACACAAAGGTGGTTTATTAAGTGTATAGTTAGTGCATCAGAAAAAGCCAAACCTCGTTTGTTTATAATTCAAAAGACAACACAGAAAGCCTTGGAGGTATCTACTGTGTGACCAGATTCGAGTACAAATCCTCCATAACAATTTTGGCCTTATTCACATTCATAAGGGGAAAAACAGTAACACAGTTGACCTCATTAATTCTGTTTTTCAGGCTTATGAAATAACTTCTGACTTTTGGAATTTTCTGTTCTTCCGTGCAACTTTTCTGATACATCCCTTCAATGTCCCTTTCCACAGACCTATTTTAGGTCGTATGATGACTTCATCAGGTCCTGACTAGCCTTACAGCGTTTTTCTATTGTATAAGAGTTGAGTACATCGTTGTTACGATTAAAAATTACTTTCTGACCAACGCTTAAGACCCACCAAGACTACATAGGCCTACCATAGCTCTTATGTTGATCTGTTTTGGAATCTTTGGACGACTTACTGAGTCTGTATCTAAATTGTACTCCATAACACGTCTACATTGAATTTGTTTTCACGGGAACTATTCGTGTCGTTGTGTATGGTACATACTAGGAGGCCGTCGAATTCCGTTTCCCTTTGCTCGGCGAAGATTTAGTGAAATCGTCTTGCTTTCTGAATGCTGCCTCGCGATCGTCGCGGTTAGTGGGCTCGGTTTGCTGAGGAAACCAGTGGTGAAGCATTTAATGTGCAGAACTGTTTTGGTGCGGCGGCACCGACTGACCACTGGTTGTTTGAAAGTTGGATCAACGTCGCTTTTGTAGTTTTTGTTACTTTATTGGCCAACTGGTGGTTTCTTTCCTTCTCAGTTGTTATTTTAATTTCCTCGATAACATTTTCGGGGTTGCATGCCGCATTATTTTTTTTAATAAGGGTACTTAGGTGGTACTACGCAGTTCTGTGTATTCAGGAGAGCTATCTTGTAGTCGCGAGTTTCACTTGCACAATTGACGTCACCATGGTCCTCCGAACAAGAAAGAAATGGATTAGCAAGGTTACTGGTGAGAAAAGGACACTCCGAGTGCCTTGACGGTTTATCGTGATCATTAGGATGCTTCCTTATTGCTGGACATGTAAAGATTACTCAACAGCAGAGTGAATCCAGTACTCATCCACTTTGCACGGCAATAACTGGAAAAGAAGTTAACATTTCCATTTCAATTCTGGTGGAGGTCAATTGGGAATTGCTGCTTTGCGGTAGAATATTTGGCATATAACTTGAGAATCATTTACGTTTGACCTCAACCTCTTCATCTATATAAACTTTTCTGTCTGTCGCTTTCGAAAGCAGACACTGGAATCAAGTTTCGCTCTTCTTAGAGCTCATAATCCTTTCCACGACTGGGATGTGAACTCTGCTTTGCGTTCCCATCAGGCCGCGTTTACTACTGCTCCGTTGGCCCCACATTAGACGCGCCTAAGTTGTCACATCCAAACGCTCAGCCGCATTCATCTGTATAGTGGTGGTCACGTTACCGGATCGGCTTGTGGGAAGACCGTGATTATCCTTGTAACTCCAATCGATGACCACACGATTAGGACTTCTCGTCAGGCTGACATCACAGAGATCATTAAGCTTGATCAGCTAAGTCCCCTACTACTTACCGGTGATCATCAAGTGTTCATCAAGTTCATTGATTTCTATGCCCTCAATTGTGCGGTGATTGTTCAGGTTTAACAGGGGGATTGCTGTGTCTCCTCACAAGTTTGTCGCACAGTCTTAGCGTTACTCGGAAACGAGTGTAACTGAGTGTTCACATATGATAATTTGGTTGTGCCTAATATAACGTCAGTGGGGTGTTGGTCCACACGATTGTCTTGCGCGAACGTGAATTGGAGCTCGATTTGCGGTTTCTCCAAAAATATATTAATCAATATTGGGTCCTAAGAAGACCGAAACTGGCGCGTTGTTTATTGTCGAGGCATGGTCATCAACACTCTTCAGGTCGGGTGAACCATTCATATATGTTCCACGTTCAACCAAGCGCGTTCTGGAAGTGACTAGCTTGCAGTTCCTTTGGGCTGCTCTGTTGTGTTCGGTGACTTGCTGACATCACTTCGTGACCATCCAACTTGTTGGGTGAGTACGCTATCCTACGTGATGTCCGCCTCTGGATGGTTTGGTTACGCTTCTGATTAATCTTGTCTTGAATTTTCCCTTTTCATTACACTGCTGTAGCAAATGACGCTGTTAGTTGCAGCTTCATCTGTTTGTGCTCGTGAGCGAATGCGTTTGTTTATGTGAATATCCCTTTGCAATTGCTCCGAAAAATGCCGGCTCGGATACCGGGGCTTCTGCTTACTGCCTAACAGTAGGGAACGTGGAATTTTCTCGTCTCATCGAATCCCTTAAAGTGTTACTTTGAGAACGCATTTAAATAAAAATTCCACACTAGACGCTGTACGGCCAATTTCACGAAGGATGTTTCAGAGCCGTTGAGGGTGTGTCACTTCTTTCCGTCAACTAACATCACTTGCACACCTTTACTACAGAGGAGTACCACATAGTCTCAAACTTTTACTTTACGGAGACTGTTGTGTTCCTCGACTGTCCTAGTGGACCAAAGTATGAAAGTGGACGTTGTGGACTAATTACGCTTACCCGCATCCGTGGTAGGTCATTTTTGGGTCTCTAATTGTTTGATCGTTTCTTCTGTAAAAGAAGGGAAGCTGTACGCCCTTTTGGGATACTCCAGACATCCGTCCACTAGTACTCTCTGTTCAGTAGTTTAGTGCACGAGACTTATTTTCGCTGGTTACTGAAGAAGGTTCACGCCATCCGAACAGCAGGATGTCCCGGAACTTATATTTTCTCCTGATGTCATGAAATTCCGCTGTTGCATATTTGGCAATTTTCCCCTACACGATGATTACTTTTTATCAGCAGCCCGTAGATTTGATTGCGTTTCCTTTGTGACACGTTTGCCACTTCACGTAGTCTTTTAGTTTTGCTTATATTGAGCTAGCTGTCCTGGTTACCTTGAAGCGAAGAGAATGTGCAAACACCCTGATGCTGATCGTCAGTTTTCTTACCAATCGACCTTACCACTGTCATGACGACTTATTATCCATAGGTTCGTCTTTATCTCTTTTACTGTATTTACGTCTTTGTTCCTGCCAAAGTACGCATTTTTTTATTCTATTCCTTGATAGGTGTACGACAGCTGCGGATATTAAGCCAGTACTATTGTACAATTGTGTGAGGATGGAGACCGGTAGTAATTAAATGTCAGTTTAAATCGAATCCCTACCAGTAAGATAGGGAGCTAAACTTGCAGGGTTATAGACCCGAGATAAGAAACCCTTTGGAGTTAGTGGTTAGACGATCAGCGTAAAAATGTCACCACCTTATGAATAACGTGCAATTACAAACAACTAGGGTGGTTCAGGTGGCTCCTTCAAAGCACCTTCCTCGTTGGTTCCACTAACTCACTTCGTTAATCGTTCCTTCGAACGGCTCAGTGGAAAATATCAACCTTTCAGCCTCTGAGTCCGATTATTCGTTACTTTTTGTCATGCCATACTACAAGCCTGGTGATTCATAAGGTCCCGATTCATAAAACCATCACGAACCTCTTCACCTGTCTGGGTTCACCAAACCGTCGGTTCGTGATTCCTCTATCTTGCGTCAGTGAAGTGTTGTTTGCGCAGTGTTAGTGTTTGTTGCAACTTAGTGTATTTCATGCCTACTTTTTCTGCTGGAAAGTATGTTTAACTGGCTACGCACTTTCCTGTTGATTGCACACCTGCCAGTTATTATAAACCGTTTACATCAACATGTTGACGTCTCATTATCGAATGTTGGTCCGTAAGACGGTATACAAATATGTGGCCATTTGATCAAACATGCACGGGGTTTGTTAGGTTCGTACATGGATACGCTTTCATATGTGCACAACGCGCCTTATCTTTTATCGGAGTCGTATGTAGTGTGGTTGGGGCTGCTGCTAGTTCTCGTAACGAAGAATAAAAGTTGAGACAAATGGTAAGTGCGTATCGAGCTACCCCCAACTGGACCTTGACGTGGTGTGACGGCTTGCGCATCTCGATGACCTTTTGGGCTAAACTGGACAGAGTTACTCATACCAGGCAGGCCAACAGGTAGAGGTCTGACAAACCACAGTCTCCTGGTCCTCCAGGTTGGGGGTTGGAAGATGGTT
>QNGE01007277.1:0-18375 GCA_008508345.1 Paragonimus westermani | reverse complement strand
GAGGATAGACGGTCGCACCATACTACTCACACCACTATTCAGTAGCCGCATGGATCAAAATGATCGCGGGATAAATACGGGAGAGATATGGGAAGGATCGTTGGAAGGCAGAATGACATTTAATGACTTTAGCCACATGACGGACCTGAGACATGGTGTCCAAAGTGACTGGAGCGTCCTCAGAAGAGTGTGGTGTGCAAATGAGTGTTTTTGTTTCCAGTCCCGTTGAGAGAGTAGTGTATTGGTTTCTCCAATAAAACAACCTTTGTGTCGTCCGCCTTCCGGATTCACATCACTAGTGTATGAGTATTTCTCATCCTCGTAAAAGTGTCTCCTGAACAAGGTATTCCACCTTCAGTGTTTCCCCCAGACAGCAGGTACTGTATCAATAATGCTACGGGATAAGAAATTATATATACAACTCAGGCTAAGTTATCTTGTAGGTGCTCTCCTACATCCAGTTACACACATCTACGCGCGAATGACGGTCACGGTGAAAGTGCATTAGGGATGGCGTAATTGCAGTTAACTCTTATAACGGTAACTGAAATGAAATTACCCACTTGCAAAGTGATTAGCTGGAACCGGTCAACTTCATTAATGAAACGATTATAGTCCAGCAGAACTAAAATCAGTGGTGCATTCAATGTTCGCAAACTTTCAGTCTACCACTGGCAACAATTGCATTGTTGGCATTTTACAACCAACAGCAAAACTAAAAGCCGTCATTTTCAAATGGACAAGTTTCACTGAAGGCTCAGCTCTAACTGTCTGATTCTGTTGGGGAAAGTCTATTTCCCCCAAAGAACGGTTTAATTTTTGAGATATCTTTGAAAATTAATTTGTAAAATTGAATTTCATTTTTTCGCGCCATAAAGTGCTAAAACTTAAATTCGGCGCACGTTCCCCCTCTGTCTTTATTGGTCCATTTCACTTTTAATGGGCTAATTCCAGTGGCGTTTTCCAAGGTTGTTCAAAAACGATATATACGCGAACGCTGGTCTGTCAAGTTACCTTTGGTTTGAGTGCAAACACATTCTCGGCTAAAGGTCACGGTCTTCTGTGTTCTTCTGGGGTTTCCGGGTATCGTTAAGCGCTGTGGTGCGTGTTCGTGATTCGTATATTCGTGCGCTGTCGTTCCTCGTTTTTATTGACCACCGGATCATAACAGATTCATTGACAATATTTCCTTCGTAAAGCCCTATTTGTTAAACATTTCGAACTTGTGTTATTCTCCTTTTCGGTCTGATAAAACAAACTGGTCAACACTGCACAGTCAGGCTAAATCACAAAATGTCTCAGTCACGCATAATTTTTACGTCACTGTATCATTCTACGAGTTGACCTGTTACCATCTAATGGACAGGAGAATAACGCTGCACAACTCGGCGTCATAATGGAAGGGACTGATTGAAAATTCTCTACAGGGACACAATTTTTAACGTCTCTTCTCAGCCTCGTAAGGGGCACACTTCTAATTTATATGACACTAGCGCTGATCACGAATTTGTACCATCTTATGATTTTCTAACCTCAGAATACGAACACCATATCGATTTGTGCTTAACTTACCCGCGTTAGTATGAATCAGTTGACTCAAGTGGTACTCTTACCAAAAACACATTTGGGCCCTGGATGAAATCCCTGGCCCATTTCGAATAATCCGCTGTGTCATTCACTAAAAGTGAAGAGACCTGCGCAGACTGACCAGTTTGACATTTGATAACGTGATGTAGCTGTATGGTGCATTCTAGTAGGTGTGACAAAATATAATCATACGAAGTCGACATTGGTAATGTGACTTCAGCTGTGTTCATTATTGAGTTACATTGAAGGGATACGGTAACCAGCAACAATTGATTGTAGCTAACGTTTGGGCCTACCTTTCGTTAAGATAGACTCACATAAGGCAGACTACGCAGTTTGTTCAGGCTTTACTGGAATGTGTCCGCCAGTCTATACAGTCAATAAAGTAACTGGGGAAAAGGTGAAATCAATTCGAAAAAATGTTTCTGATTGGCCTGCGTGAGCTATACCTAGCGTAAACAAGCGATGTTAGTGTTTGATACCTGAGCGTTTCTGCCCTAGAGTACATGCACTGCAGACCTCAGTTTGTGGTGACTTGTTAAGGGAAGTGTTTTGCAACAAGGGAGGAGATCGCAAGCAGACAGGACCAAACGACTCACTAAACCTCAAAAATACATTAGGCAAAAGAACATTAGAATGACAGGTGTATTCTGCTCCCTCGTACCGAAATAACTCTGGTTCCAGTATTCCATGATTTACGAGAAACAACTGGTTTTATACGTAGTGTAATGTGTCAGAAAGCATTGGAGGCGTGAATAAAATTTTGTCGTATACTTGTGAGCAAGTTAGACAAGCAATGTTAAAAAAACGATATCCTGTGCAGTATTTTGACAAGCATTACTAGCAAGTTGAAAAATATTCATAAATTCCAGATATCGCTTCCCCATAAATATTTTAGCCATCCCATTTTACATCTTATCAGTGGTGCGTATCATCACCATGATCGATTATGTGTAATAATCCAGTCGTGCCTAACAAGGGGTCAATGACATGGTGGCCAACACAGACACCTCATGCATACGTGAGGGGAATATTAGTCGTGTTGTTTACTTTATACTAGAATTTGAATGGCTTATTAAAAGCTACGATTCAGAAGACTGCACTTTGGAGATACGAACCTGAAAGTTATTGGAATTGGTTCACTGATCAGTTCGGACTTAGAGTAGTTTGTAGAAACACATTATGAAGGACTACAGTGAGTGCACCGTTAAGATGAGAATCACACAATCTTACCTCGATTGCCTCATGGATTCACTAGTAAAATATTAACGTCACCAATTACGATGGAGAACGCATGAGCCGTGAAACAGCTGGACGGTTTTGTTGCCCATATGCAACTAAGTGCGCATTTAGGAAAATGTGATGTGGGAAGCTGAGGCGTAATCTGCTACTCCTAATAAAAAGTTATGAGTAACAAAGAAGAAAGTACGTATTAGATAATGGTTACACCAGAAGAGCTAAAAAAAGAGGATGTTTGTCCAACCATACCGAACTAAAATGACTTAGAATGTCGAGCTTAAAATACGATCGCGGTACACGGAACTACACTACAGTCCTTCGGTATTCTCCACTTCGCCACTCATCTATTCATCATACGGTCTGAGTTTATTCAGACAAAATTGTTGTCTGGATTCAGTCAAGTAAAATTCTGTTTTCAGTGAACAGTATTCTGCCGGAGTGTATTTTGTAGTGCGCGGAACACACCATACAACTAGAAAACTTCCAACCTTGCTTCAAAATCCCCAGGGATTCATAATTAAGCAATTAGTGTTATCACCCATTCTCGAGATTGTACAAACCATAAGATCTTCAGACAGTTTTCCTCGTCCACTTCTGAAAAATGCATATTCATGGACAGACTATCACACACTGCTGAGAAATTAAACCAGTGCTTCTGACAACGGATTTTATTAAGGTTACCAACAGAGTCAGTCGAACTGGTGTTTTCAAATGCCTTAGTGGTATGAAAAATTGGACGGAGACGATGGTAATTTGTTTGGTTCGAGGGTACACTGGAAGAGTACACACATGATACAACGATTGTTCTGTCCTATCATAACAACAATTCGTGAAATGAAGAACATCAAATATGATTGTGTTCCATGGATTCCACTAGAGTCTAAGGATTTTACATGCAGGTGACCCCGAAGTGCCCGAGACACTGAAGTCAGCAGCTACAAGAAGGATCTCCGCAACGTAAACCTTTCTGTTCGTGTTGAGCTCGAATTGATTTTGGGAAAGTGGGAAACGGTACCGAACATCAGTCCACTGTGCTATATCCCTAGGTAGATATTTCAGAAGAAATTTTCATGTACAGAAAGAAAATCGAGTCAGTGACAGCACAGTGGACCGCCCTGAGATTATGCCTTGTCCTTCTCGGGAACGAGGCAGGTGAACTATACATTCTCAATGTGAACATAACCGGAGTTGTTCCACATTCCCCATTTCCCGGTTAATTCATTCGTCATACGGTCCGAGTTTATTCAGACAGAATTATTGTCTTGCTTCAGTTAAGCAAAATTCTGTTTGCTTTCACTCGACCGGTCTCCTGTCAAATGTCTTCGAACATCGAGGTAATGTGTGAACAAAGTGACGCGCACAAACATTATATCTTAAATATGAAGACCGCATTGTGCTATCCCTATTGTGTGCGGCGCATGCGCGCCTGCCTTCATGCGTAGACATTCATGTATGTGCATATGTATATGGTTGTATGCATTCGGATTAGACTAACGTGGTTCTTTGTAACCAAATCTCCCAGTTGTATGACTTTGAACCGAGCTGCCAAATGGTCGCGGAAGTTTGGTTGTGCTTTGTGGGTAAGTGTGAAGGCCAATGGGTCATGGTTACCGAGTGCACAACCGAACAGGCCACGATTCATCACCATGACTATGTGCGGACAGATATATGGTAAATATATGTTCTTAAGTACGGTTGACGTGTACGATAAACAGATCCACACATGGGGAATAAGTTGCCCAAACAGACGCTGTGGTGATGGTTGATACGGACAGTTTATTAATTCTAACTGTTACCACGCGATCTACACTGACACACAATTCTTATTTCGGCAAAATGGAGAGTGTGAACACAAAGGACATTGGGGGGTTGAATGTCGCATTCAAATGCCAGGTGTTGATGATAAATTAGGTTGTGTTCGTTCAAGGCACCACACTGCATACTTCACATTCAGTGACGAACGTCATGAGCTGATCGCTGCCATAACGTAGTTGGAGACAGTTCTTGTGCTTTACGTTTGCCTATTGTTTATCTAGGATAATTATATTACCACTCAATCTAAGTTTCCCTCCATTGTTATGGTAATCAGCAAGAAGTAGTGAAGGTTAGATGGAGGTGACCAAACAAAGATCCTTCTGGAATGCAGCACCCACAAATAGAGTGACATAGTTAGGAGTTTCTTTGCTGGGTAGAGACAATTCGCTTTGAATTCATGTAAACTTCAAGTGTGAAATCCGTGATAGACTGCTAGCTTGCTCTCTAGCTGAAGAGACAGCCATGAAGGTATTCTTGTGCAAGTGGCTTACGCAATCAAATTATCGCCCGTTTATCGACATTACTCGACACGTCCGACCTAATTGCGGATTGGGTTTGACGCTATTTTGATCACTTTACCTATACACAGTGTACATATATGATTTGGTTTGCTGACCAAACCCAATGTGTGCACGTCCTTTAATACCACGTAACCACAGGTATGAGAGCACCATCAAAATTCCTCTCCATTTTGGTTTCGCAGCTCGTTGTGCTCTTCGTTGGAGCCATAGCAACTGTGACCAAGAAAACTATTAGCATAAGTACGTCTGGGTATATAATTTCGCAACTCACAGATCACTTCTCAGAGTATTATTGTGACATGCAACCAGAAGAACAGACAGAGATATTACCCAAATGCATATTAGGCAACACGCAGTGGCAGTTTAAATACACCTCTCCTCCTTGCTCGTTGAATGTTCGTGCACAACGTTGACGTAGCGGTCTGAAAGGTGGACAAAGCAACCGTGTGTGAATTATCACGTCGAATCCACTCAGTACGCGCTTAATAGTTACGCCTGCGTGTTACACAAATCCCGTATCCTCTGAGCACCGACCCCACCGTCTCACCAATTCCTAACCCGTTCGGAAGTTTGACCCTTATCCCGACAACCGGCTGTGGTCCGCGGGTTGTAGTTTGTGTGCATGGCTTTAGTCGGTTGAAGCGAACCACGATTGGCTGTCTATCATTTCTTGTCAGTCCACTAATTTGACGGATTATATCTGAGACTATTCGGTCAACAACACACTGCACTTTCCATCGTTTGTGCATCTTCACTGAGACTCCCGGGTTCGGAACCGTGCTGTGCAGGCACTTTCTTTGGTCAACCTTCAGAAAGACTGCAAATACCCTCTTATCGCCATAGTCTTTCTGATGTCTGTGAGGTGTCTCCAGATGTGTTCGTGCAATTTGGTGGGCCCACCGAGGTGTATTAAGAAGGTTGTTTACACACTGTACACTTGGAAGTTGCAGCTGATGCGTAACCAGTAATCGGGTATCTGAAGGTAAACTCACTTCTTGGCTTGTTCCCAAAAATTCTGGGGTTTGATTATTCGACGTAAGAGTAGCACTGCGGTAAACTAACAGACACTTTGGTGTAGCTAATTCCCATCCGGCGACATTCTCATCTACAAAAGCCTCGAGGAGATTCTTAAGGGAACTGTTCATCCTTTCCACCTGTCCATTGCCCGGCGGGTGGCAAGTTGCAGTTTGTGTTTTGTCTAGCACTAATAGCATACACATTTCGCAAACCAAGGAGCTGTCAAAACAGGAGCCCTGATCTGAATGATGTTGGTTGGGCCCTCCCAAAGGCACACCCAGTGGTCAACAGTGGCTGTTGCCACCGTCGATGTATCCGCCTGTGCAAGCGGGATGGCTTCGTATCATTTAGTGAAGTAATCTACCAGGACCTAGATGTACCGATTGCTTGGGTGTGTTTGAGGCAACGGCCCCACAATGTCAACGCCGATCAACCCGTTCAGGTATCCTGCAGTAATGACCTATTACAGCGTTTGACCTCTTATCTGAGGGTTTTCTGAGGTGGCTCATTCTTCGTACCAATGGCATAACAACCTGATATCTCTCCACTGATGCGGCCACCAAAATCCTTGTCATGCGGCCGCCCCCAGCTTATTTATTCCGGCATGGCCGAGTTCGCGGTACAAGTTTGTTAGAACGTCACGTACCATGGACTGAGGACCACAATCCTTCTCGTGTAAGCAGGTCCATATTAAATAAACAATAATCTCTCGGTCATCTTGAACTGTTCCGATAGCGCCAAAGTCAGGAAGATTCGTAACTTTCCCCTTCCATCTTTTTGTCGGTCAGTCTATCACCAACATTCCGGCATATTTTTTAGATTAGCACAGTCTCAGGATGGGCCGTATTGGCTACTTTGTTGTTAAGTTCACTACAGACACGATGGAATTTTCACATCTGAAAGCTCAGATATATTAACGCAAGTTGTTCGAGCATGTCCATTAAAAACATAGTTCTGTAAGCTGTAGGCTGTCAGGTGAATGACTGGTGAGTAGGACTCGTCAGTCATGTGAAAACCACAAGATTTATTTATACTAATGGACGGTGTTTTGACTAATACTTTACAGGCGGAAAATTTGACAAGATTAAAGCAAACATCGTTCATCTTCCATCTAATCCATCACGTTCAAATAAACTTTTTAAGCTAGCTCCCTTGCGAAAGCAAACACTCAAGTTCTGTAGGTGTTAGAATCCAATGGTATTGTATACTTCCTATGGTCGACGGTTAAACTATGGCTTACACGTTCATGAGACAGCTGTAGCAATCTCGCTGTGTAAGTTTGAGGGGATGCGTAACCGATACTTTTCGCTTCAATAAACTTGATGGAATAGTACATCGCACATCTGCGAAAAAATCGCACATTCGAGATATGTACAACTATATAACAGCAAAAATTATTGACCTATATATATACAGGTCAATAATTTTTGTCATTTCATCACATAATCGAGCGGTTTCATTAGTCATAATCATGATAACATCAACAGTCAGGACACGATTGTCCAAAACCTAGTGCACCGTAAAAAGCTCCATATTTGCTTTTGCACAATCGAATAGTCTTTTACACAGCGCAACCAACGAACTCAAATGTTGCCAAGCATTTATGCTTGAAAATCTCTACTTACTGTTTGGAGTAAAGTGTCTCAGTCCCAACTCTGAGGAAGTTTGAAAATCTACCCGTTGGCTTATTAAGTTCTGTCGGATTTGTGCGGTTTTTAATTTGATATAGAACCGTCTGACATTTTGAAGATGCCGCTGCCATACTATCAATTTCAGAGAACAGTTGACCATTTCCAAACATATATTCTTTAAAATTTGTCCAAAAATATCTCACATTTCTATGAGTAATCGTGCTTGAACTCATGCACGAATGTCGTACTTCGGATAGCAGATGTCTCCAAACTAATCCTCAAAAGGACACGACACCAAACTACTGACGGTAAAGAGTGTAAGCGGATGAGCGTTGAGGTATGTCGATTACCAGCAAATTAGTGCAATCTGTGTTTAGTTGCAACATATTGGCTGCAAGCATAATTAGAGATAAATGAAAAAGCTTTGACAGAATAGCACAAAACTTGAGAGCGTTGGCGCCACCGTCATGCGTTACAGTACAACTAAACTTTTGTTTATGTGCCGATTGTGAAAATGTCAATAGTCATATAATCTTATATTTGGAGATCGATGCAATTTGTAGAATTGTAACGTGTTGTCTTCAAATTCGACCTGAAACCGTAATAAACAAACCGTACAACTCAGATTCACGTTAGAATTTAGTGGTGCAACACAAAACTAATGCCAATCACAGGATCGCTCGTTGCTGTGGGTTGTGGTTGCTTTCCGTTGGTGTTAAGGTTTACGGAATTTCTGTGTGCACAACGTACTTCCCTGGTTATCTGAATACATCCATCATAGATCTGTCCAAACTGTTTATCACAAAATATGATATATCCTCTGGTCGACCAAGTGGAGAGGCAATGTCAACAGTTCAGTCGGAAGGCAAAGTGAACTAAACGGGGCGTAGTAATCGTGTGGTATGCAAGTCATCCAATTGACTTATTGACATATTGTGTCCGAACTGTGAATGTGGTTCGTTTACTATACAAGTCGGCTTGCCGGCGCCTGTCAGCAAGCTCTGAGTTTTGTCCACTCCTATGTCCGAGTAAAAGTTGAAAATCAGTGTCTTCTATTTGGATCTAAACGGCGCCGAGATGGTTTTCACCTGTGGATGAACGTATATGCCTGACAGACCTCTTCGTGTCTTGTACACAGCGCATGTCTGTTTAAAAATATTCGCATGAACTCTGAACAACGGTAGAACATAATCACACCAAATCGTAATTGATACATGATGCGTGCCATATTTGCGGAACATTTGTTTGGTAATTCACAAGTAGAATAATCCACTAAAATGAGTGTTCACATTTGCACAACGGTCGGTCAATGAATTCCACAAGTTACGGGAGAGTACGACGAGGCGTGTACGGACTGTTAGAAACATTTGACAGCGTGTTGCAGATCCACGGCCGACCCCGCTTCTTTGAAGGCATTTAAACGAAACTCTATTTGAGACGGTTGGTTTTAGTTCGTGTCAGTTGTATCTGGTAAGAAGTCTGGCATAAATTGTGGTGTGTCTTATATTTCTGACTGGCACTTTGGTAACATACAGGCAAGTTACTAAGTTGAAAGATTGGGAAGTGAACGGCGAGATGATGACATAGATGGACTGTGGGTGTACAGTTCATGAGCAAGGTTGCCGAAGTTTCACGTTTATTCAAGATTACTGCTCTGTTATTCGAACGCCTCGTCATCATGTCAGACGGCATCTTCATGCGATTTTTCACCGATAACAGCGATTGCCTGAACAGTTAGCTGGGTGGACAACTATCACCAACCACACCGATATTTTGAGCACGCTTGTCATTTGACACTCTTCGCGATTTGTTTTGAAAATCCGTTTTTTTTTCCGGAGGGGCACAAATGCTGTGCACAGGCAATTAAGTTGTTGTATTTCATTGTTTGCTTGACTAGCGGGATTGTGAACCACACTTAAAGTACAGCAACACTGATTAGTCTGCAGAAATCCGCATTTGTTCGTGAACTACTGTCCTAGAATATCTATTATGTTAGAATGATGGAAAGAGAGCCTCAAACATCTATTGTGACCTCTGTACGCAAAAACGCCTCCGATTATGCATCTTCAGATTTGTACAATCCTATAGAATAGCAGTAACTTTTGCTCCAAATATTATTCGATGTAACTAGGAAGAAGCTAATTTGTTCGTTGTTCGAACGTTGTTCACTGTACAGAGCACCAAATCGTATTGGTAGGAGACTCAGTGCCTCATGTTTTTACTCTGACTTGGACAAAACACAAGTATAGTGTTTTTGCTCGAGAGGAATCGGCGGTAAAATTTATGTAAGATGCGACTAAGACCCGAGTGCCGTTCATGTTATGTAGCGGTGACGATCACCCCTGTCGTTCATTTTGAAAGGCTTCATTTGAAGAAAGGACAAACGGTGACACCGAAATACACAACAAAATGTGAAAAGGGTCCATTTAAAACAAGCTGTAGGGCATAGGGCGAGTGTAGGACGTTGCATGGATGACAACATGAGAAAACCAAACGTTAATACTTCAGTCGGCAAGTAAAATTAACTTTTTCTTAAGGTTAACATAAAAGTAGGATAGAAAAATCAGTCTCCCCAAGAAAAATGTTCCTCAGGGCCCAAGAATGATATCACAGTCAAGGCTGATGCATCTGAACGTCTGGCATAAATCAGTGACTGCGTAGTAGGGCAGCCCCGGTCGAAGAATTGCATTGCGAGAAAAGAGGATCATGATACCAAGAAAAGAGAAGACCACATGACAGTAAAAGAGGAAGTCAGCACCGCAGCTCGTGGTATGGTCGGCCGACTGGGTGGCAGCGTTTTGAGAGTCGGTCCGTACTTCACAACCTCGTCCGTTCAGGCACATTGGCTCCAGTGGTCATCCACTGTACTGACATCCCCTACTACAGCAGCACCGTAACGAACCGCGACCACGTCGGGCTTGGAGAACGGGTTTACTGTTGGCACTCGTAACTCCCCGGTGACTGTGTTGCCCGGATTGCGCACCCTTCTCGCCAGGTCATTGGCCACGAGGTTGTGTCGAGCACAGTACACATGGTTAGTGACTCAGCTTGGTTGAAGAATATAGACCAGGCGTTCTGAGTTATCGCAGCTGCCTCGACAACGAACTGAGGGGTCATTTTGGGTACCTCGAGAACTCCGGATCTTTGTCCGGAAAAGACCGCGTCGGAGCTTGATGGCGCGAATACAGATCCTGGGTAAAATGCGGTCGGGGTTCAGCAACCAACGTTCGAACAGGGAACAGCTAGAAACTTCATGAAGATCACAGCCGTCTAGTGAGTAATGAAGCTTGCCCATCCATGCCACATGAGCTTCCTCCTTGTACATCACTACACCACGAACGTGTACCGGGAGACTGACGTCTCTCAAGACAGGGCCAAACGAATCGTTTTTGACAGCGTTCCTCCAAACTGGACATTGACTGGACAGTGGCATCCAATCGTGATTTGCGCCTGATAAAATTGGTGGTGGACAGACTCGGGATGCTCAGACCGGCTGTCCGAATTGGACTGTGGATATAACTCCGCGGTATCTTTGGAAACGTGAAACCACAGCCGAAAAACTAGCAGATTTTACAGTTCACAGGTTGGAAAGTGTTTCGGTGGACTTAACTTAAAACTGGCAAGTGATTTATCTTTGACGTCAGATGCTGCCTCAGAAGATGTAAGCGCTGACGTGGCTTCAGAGGCATTTTGTTAGTTTCATCCGACATCACACAAAATTGTAGTCGGTCACTGGTGACTGTCTTACCTCTCCAGGTGAACGAGATACCCAGATAGGTCACCGTGTCAGAAACGCTTAACGAATGGAAAATCTCCGGGCCGAACTGAATAGACTCATCAGCAATAGCTGTTGTGTTGTGCTTATGATCGTCACAGATGTCCATGAGTTTAGTTTTACGCGCGTCGGTCTTCAGTCCGGATAGCTTTAAAGAACTAGCGACGGCTGGAAGCTTCTTGGAGAGAAGCGTGGGATTCTCAGCCAGGAGGATCAGACTGTTGGTATACACGGAGCCACTAACCAATATATTGCCGAGCAAGTAGGCAAGTTTCGGTTGAGATGGAACCAACACTTCAACCACAGTGAATAGCAGCAGAGACAGTGGGTCAACTTGGCGAAAACCATGCTGGGACCGGATGGGGGAGTCTTCCAGCGTGGTGGAAGCGTTTCGATGGGAATTAGTATTGTGATGTGATACAGGTAGAGAAGTAACGAAAGCTTGGGCCGATCTGATAATCAAATCCAATGATATAGAATCAAACGTCTCAGGCACGTCCATAATTGCTGTAAACAGGCTGGAAGATAGAGTGCACACGTTCAGGAACGACGCATGGAGTAGTGAGGTTGTCTACAGGTAATCATCACGATGTAGAAATATGACTCGAAGAGCGGGTGGTCGCAAACGCTTATTCTAATGATCAGCTAATATCTTGTAAAAACAACCTACCAGCGTTTAAGATACGGCGATAGTTTTCAGTTCACTGGGACATAGAGAGTCGCTCACATTCGGAACAAGCGTGATGCGGCAGCTGCACAGATGGATAAATGTTCATAGGTAAAAGTGGTCGGGCGTTCAGATTTGATAATTCGGTCGTGCCTAATGTGAGGGCAATGGCCAACACGGTTGCCTCATGACCTCGACCTGTCTCGGAAGTCCTAATCGCGGGGTTATCGATTGAAGTTAACAGGCAGTAACTGTGTCTTCTCTCGAGACGATCGGGCAACCTGATCATTGCTCACAAGCGAGAGTGGTTGAGCTTTCGGATTTGATAATTCGGTCGTGCCTAATGTGAGGTGAATGACGCAGTGGTTAACACGGTTGCCTCATGATTGGAATGGCCGGAGTCCGAATCCCGGCCGTGGCACGGATATGCACTGCTGACGAGCTCTAATGAGAGCGAAACTCGAGTCTAGTGCTTATTTTCGATGGGGGCTGGCTGGAAAGTCTATCTGAATGCGAAGGCTGCGATCAAATGTGAGTGATGTTCAACTTGAAAATAAAACAAATCCCCGACTACTCATCAGTTACACGCTCGTCGTTCGGTCGTTTCTGGAAGACAAACTCCATATCATGTGCAATCCCACCAGCTGCTTGCCGGACACGACGCCAGAGTGAGCGTTAAATCACAGGCTTCCCTGAACCTTCTGTGTATTTTTACAGTGATGATTTACAGTTGACCTGTCTGATTCAATAATCCCATTAAAAGGTTTAAAACGGAATCGATGGAGTCTGTGAAAGCTACCGAGGTGATTAAATCTAATTGTGGCATAAATTAGACTACCTTCAACAACACTCCTGAGGAAGGCCACCCGAGGTGGTTGAAACGTAGAGTATTACAACTTGCTCGAAACGTTGTGTTATTCCCAATCTATATATCAATACCTTCAACAAACTTGTGTAAATGTTCAAACGGTCCGCCAGCAGATGTTTGATCGAATCTTTCACTGCAAAGGATGAGTCCCTCGGAAGAAGAGAACTGGCTTTAGTTGATATCCAGTTATAACCATGTAGGTAAGGAGTTCTGTAATGACTGTTTACGTTTCACCATCGCCACTAATGTCCGCAACCAAAATATTCTCATAGGAACAAGCGAGGGACCAGATACGTAAGTAAGACGTTTGTATGGTAGAACAGTCTCTTTATTGCATGACCAACTAGCAAGATGTGTTAAACTGAATACTGAGATTAGGTATATTTTAAGCTTCCATGGTATTGGTGAGTTATACTAGCTCCCGAAGCTGCCGCTTTTAAATAACGTTGATTACTAATGATGTCATTATTGTTTCAGTCGATTCACATGCGAGTGGTGTTTCGAGACTACTATTAATGTAGAAGCGTTCGTGGAAACCATTTTTATGAAAATTATGTTCCATAGGTTGCAGCAACTCGTTCGGTTCAGCCTATGTATTTCCCTCAATCATGGTGAAACAGGCTATCCTGTTTATATGTTGATTTAAGTGTCCAAATATGGATGGTAGAGAATATGCGTGAATTCGTCTTTCAAAAATACGTCTGACAGACAGTCTTGCTCTGAGTAGACGGTCTCATTTGTTGAACGCTAAACAGACAGCAGTTCGTAATGGAATTTAAATTTCGAATGGCAAACTCGGTGTAAAAGCACCAAGAAAAGGCAAATCTTGCTGCACGAGGCAACACACAAAGTTTCGATATCAGCGAAAGCGAAAATCGAGTTTAGTGTTTCTTTTCGAAAAAGGCTGACAGTATTCTGTCTGAATGCAGAAGCTGCAGTCAAAAGCGAACCATGCCCTATTAAAGTGAAGTTCCTCTGATTGCATGGGTTTTATATTCATTATTTTCTGAGTCCTCATATATCTTCACGGCAGTAGTTTATTCATATACATAAGGTGCCGTTTAATAACCTGGAATTTCTTTCCCAACAATCCCCGCTTCACTCACCAACCGAACGGACAAGTTCAACATTATTCTCTGACTACTAATAAGTAGAATGTGGCAAATACGGAATAAACACTACTTGGAAATTGCCCATACCTTTTCTAGTTTTAGATGCCTCGATTTCAATTTACGATGTCCCAAGTAACCCAGACTAGACAGGCTGGTTTGCTTTACTCACTACACCTAGTGGGACCGTGTTCATTCCCTCCGTTTCCAGCCTATCCGTGTGCCGACTGACCATGCCACCTCTATAGTGTCTACAATTCAGTTAGAATTTGCTGTTCATATCTGAATATTTTTGCACATGCCATTTCATTAAGTTCACCTGTAAACTTGTTTGAAGGCACCATTTCTTGCTAACTTGGTTGTCTTGACCAAAAAACGGGAGTTACCGCACCCCCGTTTCTGTCTTCTTCGTTGACGTGAAGGTTTGGGCTGGTGAATTAATAGCACGGTGAAACTTCTTCTCGCTCCGTGTGTTTGTTGACCTATCGACCCCGGAACGTTCGTCTGTCCACGCCGTGTGTGGAATTATCTATCAGTCATCGTCCGGACCTATCCCTAGACTCTGTCTTTCTCTCGAACGATGACTTATTCAATCCCACGGATTCTGACCTGTCAGTGAGTCATTACCGTTCTTTGGATACATCCTTCCTTTACTTATACGTATACCTCTTGTACACACCGGTTACCGTTACAGCTTCCTTTAGTGTTACCATATCTTGGTTATTGCTTACCATACGAGTGATTAGGCCATCACACCCCGTTTACCGTTGAAATCCAGCTAACCCACATTGGACATCTCAAAATGACGTCGCGACACGGCAAACTAGAAAAGATATGGAACTGTTAGAGCCCCATTCGCAGTAGTTTGGGATGGGTGAGAGAAAACCATTCGCGGGCTATCTGACTGACAGTGCTCATCAGGTCAACAGATGGATAGTTCACCGTTATCTAAAGGGCTCTACCGAATCTGTCTGAATTTGTTCGCTTGAGAAGGTTGACAACTGCCGAGGCCTATGTCATTCGATTACGGAACTCAGCCTTTTGTGGACAGAAACAAACCGTTTGACTACTTCAACGGCTTTGGCCATTAGTTAACTCACCCGATCGATACGTGAGCAGTTAAGGATTGGTAGAATAAATTAAAATTGCACTGCAGATGATAATGGAAGCGCAACAGAATATCCGGTCAACTGCATCACTTGCACACAAAATGATGATAATATAAGCAACTGTCTTTTGTAGACTACACTAGTGGATAATTGTGTACTAACAGAAATTCCACAGTTTGACCTGATATTTCTGGGTTATAGTAGAGAAAAACGATATGGGAATCCAGAACATTCGGTTCCCTTGATAAGTCCAAACATAATACTGGTACACGGTCATGTTTCACAATGCCAGTTCGACTCAAAAATTTGGATAGGATGAAGTTATTCGTTCTGTTCTTCAGTCTAACTTAGTGGCCTTACACCTATTCCTGGTTAGGTTTGATTGGTAGTGAAGAGACATTGTGATATGTCCACATCTATTACATTTCCTCTTCCCACTGCTCCATTCAGAAAGCGCAAGAAGTCTTCATTTGCACGTAAGCAGTTGCATTGGAAGTATGTGGGATGCCTACTGTGGTAAGCAATTTGTGGTAATCGATATTCCTCTGTGTCCGATTTGATTCTTTGCCATACTTAAACAAAAAGAATGTTAAGTGAATTGGTACAGCTACACTAAACTCGTGGTTAACGGTTTAAGCTACACGCACTGAGGGTGAGATGTTACCCAATCCACTGGCTCAATAACTTCAATCTCTGTACTCTGGCCTTTGCATAGCCTTGTGTTTAAAGTTGCCCGGTGATTACGTTCTGCATCGAAATATATGTGAAAACACTGGTAACCTATGAGTTCGTCTGGAAATGGCACGTAGGTGTTAGCTTTAGACTAAGGTAACAACCAATTAGACGATGCATTAGGCTAGCTACTGTCCATCTGCTGTCGATCAACTATTAGTGCGTCCTTGACCCAGACAGTGTGGTACATATATGTATATATTTACTGTCCTGCCCACTACTCAAGAGAAAAGGAGGTGGAAACACAAGCAGACAATTACCTCTTTTGTTTCGGCCTAACTTGTAGATCACATTTTCAACACTTGACGGCCAACATGATTCGTCCTCTGTGCGGCCAACCACAGTTGATAAGCCGTAAGCGGACAGCCGTCCGCAGGTAGAACGTAGAATGTCAATTTCAGTGTGGAAACTGTAGGAGGGGGGAGAAACTTAGTTGGGCAAGGCGTCATACAACACGTCAGTTAAAAAATAACCGGCGGGTGTGTACCAGAGAAGCTCACAGGAAGTCGCTACATTAATTAACATAACGACAATGTGGCAAGTGAGTACGGTATTATACCAAGATGCTCTGGGCTGTGCGGCAAGTCATAAAAAATCGATGAAACTCACGTGGTACTGATGATGTGTTTATTCTCAGACGTGTGTGTTTAGTTACTAGAAATATGAACTAAGATTTATCATTCTACGGTGGTTGTGAGTAACAGCGGACAAAGAAGCCTACAGATCGTTAAATAAGACCGCGCCGGCTAGTGTTAGTCAAGAAGGAATACGATCCACTGTGATATACTTAGGTTCCTTTGTTACACTACATCCCTCCTGTGTGTGGGTATGGCGCTCCCGTATGAGGCAAGTGACTGCGGAGATTGTTATTCTTTACTGTCTACACCATGGCTTCTAGCAACGAGATGCACGTGTGTGAATTCACATCGATGGATATGACTTGGCAACTATTGACTAACGGCTAACCCAGAGGTACGTTTTCTTTCCCTGGTGTTACCTGTTTGTATAAGTATTAAAGTGTACGCCCGACTTATGTCAACATTTGTCCAGAGAGTGACCATATCATCAGCGAGTCAAGTGTAGCCTGATTAGATGGGTACACTATATAAGGTAAAATTCCTACTCGTGTGACTGTCAGTGGAGGTCATTGTTATTTCAAGCAACACAAAATCTATCCTTTCATGTCGGATGTAGACTATACTAAGAGAAATGATTGATGAGTTGCTTCTCCGAGAACTCCACAGCTAGCATTCATCGACAATCAACATTTGTTTCCTAAGTCATACTCTAATCAGGCTTTAGTTTGAGTGCTAAACCGACCAGTAATCAGCTTGTGGTTCTATAATGACCCATTATCAGAACCTTCAGTTGGTGTGTTGTATCATCATTTTCTCCATAATTGGCCATTCAGCAAACGTTCGATCTACTAAATCACCCAAATGACTCATAATGCAATCAAAACCTGACTGTCGTTCGTATCTTGCACGTTTTTTAACAGACAGAATCGTACACCAAGTACTGCAGCTCCAAGTCAACGTGGTGCAACCGTAGCAGTCGACTTCCAACAACAACCTATGCAGCAGAATCTAACTCCCCGTGTGGCCCCAGTTTTGTTTGAGATTTAGAAACTGGAACCACCTTCATGGTTTGCTCCGGGAGAAGAGTCAGTTTGTCTCTGTTGTGTTTACCGGTGCGGTATTGATTGTGTCGTTTTAGTGTAGAATCAGAGTTCGTTGTCACAACTTGTGTTAACCAACACGTATCTTGTTACGCATCATCATCCACACCATAAGTCAACATTATATCCCACGAAAACTCCTAGTAAAGCTTAGACCAAGAAGAGTGCAAAAGAACCAGTTTCTACCATTAATCCCATTGACCAATCGTTCTTCGTTAACAGTTCTTCCCGTGTTATCGCCATTTAAGTATACTTCAGGCGACTGACGAATACCCTGATATGAAGCTGTTGGAATGCCAACGAAAGCACAAATATGAGGAAAACAGGCTTCTGGACACTTTCTCTTTGCCTGTCAGTTGTATACCTAAAAGAAATTCGGACATTCAGAGCAACAGGTGTTTAGACCACATTTAGTTATTTGCTACCAGTTGTACGATCTTCCACGAAGACGTTGAGCAACGCATAGCAATAAACCAATGATCCCAAATATTCAAAACAAGATTGGATCGCAATGCCACGGTACTGTTGAACAATTTATCAAAGTAAATATTCAGACAAACTCAACAGTTTCGATCGACAGATCGTTTTCAGGGAATGGGTTACAATTTGTTGCTGAACGGGCTAAAT
>QNGE01007276.1:13282-24229 GCA_008508345.1 Paragonimus westermani | reverse complement strand
GCCGAAGCCCTGACTTTTCACAGTTGGGTCACATCTAAAATCTGTGTGGGTTAGCCTGGTATGATAATCAATGTTGCGGACTTTTGAGCAATGGTTTGAGAATATTTTGATCAGATGTGTTAACGATAACGAGACTTATTCTACCACTCACCGAGATAATCGTCGATCAGTTCTGTGTAAAAGTCATTACAATTGCAAATGAAGTGAGATAACATCCAACAGTGAATAGTTGGACAGACTGCGTTCACGATTATGTAGATCTGTTCCATTTGTGGTTTGAACCAAGGGGAATAAGGCAGCTACATACATACGGGAGAGGACACTTCAGTTTGTGCTTGATGTCGTTTTCCACACGATCCTCTTTGAATTGCAGAATTAGAAATATCTCACTCTTTTAAGCTTTCTGAACTGGCTCACTGCAATTGTTCATTATGCTGTGAGTTTCTGTGAATTTTTTCTATTATCCATTTGTCAGTAACGTGTTTCCTAGCACCTGCTATTCCGTCTGCAGTATATCAAAAGTGCAAATACGCTTGGCCCTATGAAAGAGGTTTTTGACCAAACCACGTGCACATACTGTCAAGGAAAAGCTTGAGAAATGAAGACATTGACTGCCTCAAGTTAGTTTACGATGGTCCGATCAACGTAACTCCCCGTCCTCAAGCCTGGTGACAAATACATCTAAGAAGGCTGAACTGTCGTTTGATTCTATTTCGTGAGACAATGATTAGTTCGGTTGAATAGATCCAAGAAGGTTAAAAAACAATTCAAAGTTATCAGCATTGATAAAAATCAAAATATCATCAGCATACTGCCCGTACAAGCAGAGAAGGTATCACTTTTTTGTTGGTGACTGACAACGGTACCCATTTTACTGCCAATCTTCTAAATACTTGGCTCGACAGTATTGGATGCAAACATCTGTTTACTCCTGCTCGACATCCCTGCTCTAATGGTCAGGCTGAAAACTTTGTTAAAACACTCAAAAGTGCTATAGCCTCTCTTCAGTGTACTACATTCGGAGACCTTGAAAAAGGTGTTGACAACTTCTTGCTACAATATCGCAATGCATGTCATTCAACTACACATGAAAGTCCCGCCAAACTTTTTAAAAGAAGGTCTTTGAGGTCAAACTTGATGTGTATTCAATCCCCTGAAGTTACCTTTTATCGTGGTAATGACTTGGGACCGTCAGCCGTTTTACTCCTAAAGAATCTTGGTAGATGCTTATACCGAATTCTAGATGTTGATGATTTATCTGTACATAATCGACACGTGGATCAGATACGTTTCGAGGATACAGGTCAGTTCGTTCCAAATTCTGTTGTGACTTCAGATAATGATGATTCTGCTCTAGATTCGAATTCGAACCAAGAAATTACAAGCATCATTCGTAGGTCTCCAAGACTGCAAATGAAACCCAGAAAGGATTTCAAGAACCCGCAATCCCATTCAACTTGTGGTGGATGTGATGATTGTCATTGAACATATACTTCAGGTTGTACTCTTGTGATACGGCGCGTAATTCTAATACAAGCGTTTGACTGTTGTTCACTCGTTGTGTTCTACTCAATTCGGTTATACTGGCTACTGGTCTCACGTAAAGTTATATATATTCACGAAACATCACACACACACCGCCATACGTCATTTAACCCCACTGTTCAAATCATTACTGAACGAAGCTTTCCTAATCAACATTATATCTATTGGACAACTATCACCACAAAATTTCACTGTGTTCAACAAATACCCTTAGACGAAGTTGTGGATATCGCAAGCGCTCATAGCATTCAACTCAAACATAATTCTCCAAACCTATCGGCCAACATACTGCACAGAAAGTGATCGAGCTTTTGTGACAGTTCGATTCGTGTCACTGCGCTCTCTGTGGAAATCTGCTCATGAATGGTGCGTTTTCAAGTTCCTGTGCTTCGTGCATTCATTCGTGTATGAATTGCCTCACAATGAAATAACCACGATTTTTATATTGCTTGCAAAGTTTTTCCTTTTCTACATGATGCAATGATTCATATTAGAGTAGATCAGGTCATCAACGCTTCGTGAAACAATCGTTCACAGTGTGCAATATGGGATTCCCCAGACCTGTCTGTATGCCTTCCCCATAATAGCTCCGAATAGTCGGTTAGCTACATACAAATCGCCAGTCAAATTCGACCCCGCCATGAGTGAGTAATTGTCTTGGTATTGATATGTTCGCCGAGCTGGGCATTTAGGTTGCAAACGTTTCATCATTAGGCGGGGTGATATCATCTGTGCGTGAGTGTTTCAGCGTTGAGTACCACGAACAATGGAATATACATACTCAAGTAGATTAATTTGCTGGTGCACACCGATCCGCCAACAAGTCATCAACCCATAACAAACCCCATGTCCAAACCATTCCATCTGAATTCCAACGGAAATCCCATTCAACATGACTATCCTAAACAGGCCTCCTGACCGGGACGGGTTGGCGATCAGCCTCAGCGCACCATTGAAAGCACATATATGCTGCTAACACCAGGATGTGCGTACATTCCAGGTAATGTACCTCGATTCCATCACATCAGTGTCTGGCTACCATGACCCATGATCTTTAGCAGTTGACTGAGGACAAACCTCTCAGACAGATTGCAGTGCAGCACATGATTGGAAGGCAATATTCATTAGTGAATGTGAATGAACGAAGTAATAATAAGACATTCCTCTAAGGAACTGGGTTATCATGTTGGTTTATCCGTTGAGAAATGGATGACAAGCCGCCTTCACCAGCGAAACAGTTTTGCAATTTTTTCAGGGTAAACTATAAAAGAACGATCTTCCCACATCAAGTGATACCGGACGTGCTGTCTTCTGATTTTGCTGCAATACTTTTTAACTTCAACCCAACTTTCTTAACCGTGCTGCAAAAGTGCTCAGTGGCACACGACGTTTATGTTTTTCAGTCTCGCTAATGACCCACATTGTTCTATTTCACATGACTGTGTCCTCCCAAAACGGTCAACAAGATTAGTGTGAAAAATAGGCAACGCATGCGACGCGAAGCCCTATAGTCGATTTACTTCCAAATGAGCCAGCTAAGGATAATAGAAATTAATTTTACACTCTACGGGTGTATGATACGCAGATATTAAGGGATTCTACTGACGAGAAGTACCCACGTATTCGCGATGTAGACTTACCTCAGATATCAAAAAAAATTGTTCATCCACCCAGGATCCAATAAAGTTTCTGCCCACAACTACATGGGATCCACTCGGTGGCATTACGAGCAAAACACAAGTTTACCACAGTGTGGCATAAAGGCGGCACAGTCACAGCTGGGCATATCAGCTAAGTGTACGAATTTGTTAATTACAACTGCTTTTTGAACTTCACAACCATCGACAGCACAGCAGTCACCCGTTGTTGTGTGTAGTCGACTGCTCCTCTACAGGTCATAAACGCTGCCTGTTGTAACGGGCATTTTCACCAGCCTGTGTAAATAACCGTTCGCGTAAACCCGCGCTTCATATTAAACCCGAAACTCGCCATCATCACATGTTATCAACAGTCGCATAGGTGAAAACCTATTCAATGCTCTGTTCAACTGTCTTGTTACGGACACGGTTTTCTCCTAATCACGGCCTAGCAGTACGACCGACTATACCTGCCAGGTGAATTGAGAAAAACGATGGCAACACTATCGACGCAATTTACTGTAACACTGAGAGCCGCGCACACCTGGGAAATGTACTTACTTGGCCCATTCTCAACAAGCCCAAGAGGAAGTCGTTATAGAGCTGCATTAGACCACTTCACACAATGGGTGGCAGCCATTCCCACGACAGATCAAACTAGTGGAACAGTTAGACATGTCTTCAAGAAAAACTTAGTGTCTCGGTCTGTAGTAGATGGTCGCTGTGGATCAGGACACGTTATTTTGGAAGGGCGATTCCAGGGGATTTCAAAGAATTAGTGGATTCCGAGCTTATGGGCAACCTGGTACAATTCATGAACAAGCGGACTGATGGAGTGGTACAATCGTACGCTGAAGAAGTGGCTGGAGAGTAGAGGCAACAACCGGGAGAAAAGGCACCAGACGAATCAGTTGTATGCCGCAAGACAAAGCGTGCACAAACACAGAGGTTATCCTTTAGGCCTACACATGGGAGTCAGCCCAAAAATCTCTTGGACCTTCGTTGCACGGGAAAGACTGCGAATTCCATAGATTTCGGGACAAATATACCTAGACTGGTAACATAAACACAGTGTCAGAGTGACCAGAGGTATATCGTGAAGCAAAACGCAGAGCTGGCGCCTGTTCAACACAGGAGGCCAAGTAGAAGAAAGAAACTACGGTCTACCGGAGACATCCGGCCTCACTGCAAATGAATTCCAAGGACAAAGAAATGAACAGTTCAACATTTTGAATAGTGGGGGCACCAGCTCTATTATCAACCCCTCTCGAAGACGATGGATGGTGACGCAATTAATCCAACCCTGGGTAGAATATCTCAGGGCGTCGGTAAGACATGGTCAGAGCCTAAAGCGAATAGATCAGGGACGCAGACGAGATTGAATGAGTCCTCACTTAGCGAGCAAAAGTGACAGACAAATATACACAACAAATAAAATCAGCTACGTGCACACATATCAGGCAGAACATGACGTGACGGTTGGATAGAAACCATACCACTTTCCCGACTGGAATACCTACTCATGTTCGTGGGCTTGCAACCGAAGTCGCAGAGAACTCGGATGACTGAGTCTTGTGGGAACCCAGGTTATGAACCTCAATTTTCAGTTGCACCACGTCTACCAGTACCGAGGGAACTCGGAGGGCTGGAAGTCGGCAGTCTAGATAGAAAATTTGTGCAGCTCACATGGGCAGTAAAACTTTTGGAAACAGATGATGGGTTGAGAAGACCACGCGCCGACTGGACGGATCAGCGGGCACACTGCAATCCGGGCAAGACATTTTGGTAGCTTTTGTCTTAACACACATTTCAATGTCTCGTTTCTTATGGGAGGAGTTCCACGAGTAAAAGCCCTGATCGAAAGGAAACAAAAGATTGTGTTGGGCAAGTGGGTATGGAATTGACCCTCGACCACTGGTAACGTGATAAGTCCTTCGTGAAGAACCGTCAAAATGTAGTCCCAACATGCATAGAACTAAATGAACGTGGCAGGGTTTGGGAACACACCATGTGGTTCCAGTAGTGTCCGGAAATACGATGATTAGTTAGCCCTAGCCTACCTTGAGACCAACGATAGCATCCAAGAGAAAGAAGGAAAAAAGCTCAAGGTGGGCTCCATCCCACTCGGCGGCACTCAACAACGAGTCGAGCAAAAAGTTAGTAGAAACTTCGAGTGCATTAAATAACGCTCGAAAAGGAACGGGTTAAGAAACCCTGAAGAACAGAATAACAGATAAATCGCTAAGAAGACAGCAAGCATTCACTGCGTGTAATTAGTTTCAAGATTGAAGGAAGTGGCAGTTCTTATCAGGTCTCCTGTAGAAGAAGTACACCAAATCATGTGCACAGAACGGAAAAGCGGGAAAACACGGTTGTAGTCGGGACCATCAAAGAAATCGCATTATTGCTGGTCACTACAAGATCGCCGTCATAGATATGGCAGCAATGATCGATGGGACAGCAGTTCAGGTACCTGGGATTCATGAGGTTGAAAATCAGGCAGGCAGTGACAAAGTGCGCCTCACTATATTGGCGACTGGCAGCTTGAGGGAACCGATAATAGATACCTGTCTGTTGCGTGAGCTAAAGACGAACATAGACCTGCAGAAGGTGCAGTTAAATATCACCGATGATGTTCCCCGTCTCCTCCTTTTATCCTTCTCTCTTCCCATAGAATGTGTTTTCGTTCTTCACTGTTTATGTAGCAGTTATGCACTCTCTACGATGACTGATGATGATACAGAGGATATCACCGTGACCCAGAGATAACCCAGAATGCGTGATGTACGGTGTGTAAAATTGCTCTTAAAATCCCAGACCTGTGCATGGGATCTTAAAGGTCCTTGCCTGTCGTTTGCTCGCCGCATGCGACTGCGTTTATTTCTTCAAACGTTCGTCAGCCTATGCGCAGTAACGCCACCACAAACACTTCCGGCTTGCTCGCTCGCTTGATGGTCGGATCACGAACACCCCCAGATACTCCCATGTATCTCTGTCGTCTAACGTTGGTCGAGGTTTATTGTAAATTTTGTATAATATACAATAGGTTTCTCTCAGTCATTCGTATTTTTACCTTGCTTCTGGTAATTATTGCGCATACTCGGAAACCGTTAGGCTGGTGCTTGTTTGTACTATATACCCCGAATTTCTGTCAAGAAAAAAGAAAAGGAGTTGTGTTAGGTGAGTAGACCTTCTGCAAAATCTCTACCAGTGTTCGTTTCAAACCATTGAGTGGTGTTGGTGACCTCGCCTATCTATCCGCTAATTCGCTTGACCACAGCGGACTTTGTAGATGAATCGAATGATCGATACACCTGCAGATATTTGCGGAATGCAAAATGATATACAGAACACTGTTCAAGTTAATCTCGGAACCAGAGATGCAGTTGAATGAGATGACGTAGAAAGAAACAACTCTACACATAGGCAGCTCATTTTCGCTTAGGATGCTGTTGACCTGAAAAACGGCTTTGTGGACTTCAATAAATAAACCGAATGATGATAACACAAAACTAAGAGCTTTGCATGCATGTGCGAGTCCGGGATTACTTTCAGTACAGAAGTACATTACGGTTACTGGTAAATACCACTGGCGTAGAAGGGCAGGGCGCATTTCGCGCGAACGGACAAGATTACTAATCCCCTCAACGCTTCAGACACCTTCACACATTTCGTACTTCGTATTCCGGTAGATTATGTAGTAATTGCGTGAGGGGGTGACAATGATGATTTCCAGCAGAGTTGGGACATTTAGAAGGACCATAATAACTGCTACCCATCTGGACCCGATCAGGAAGAAAGTCCGAATCTGTCGCGGTGCATTCGTTTGCTTGGGATCTATAGTTCATAGGTGAAACATTCGAACGCTAACGGTAGCATTCACAACCACCAACAACTTCGTAACTTCAGAAGGACGGAAGAGGATGGAATCCTTCCGGTGACCTCGCGGTTATTTGATTCTCTTTTAACGCTTCTTTCGTGTAAGTCTCGCAGGGCAGTTCATCATCGCGGTGATCAATAACGGCCGACGATTTCTTATGAAGACAATGTGTGAGCTTAGTCCCTAGACTTCTTTCGGGCGACTGTTGTCTAATAGGGTTAGTAACCACTGGGACGGCCTTACTGTTGGTTTCGTCAGCTGCGTGCGTGTATACCACTTTTGGGTATTGTGAGAGTCCCCAACATTCAAAACAGAGCTCGAGCAGTAATTCGATCCCGTTCAGATCAAATTACTACAATAAAATGCTTTACACACCCAAAAGTTGAAGTATCAACTCGTTGCATACGCATTTCTCCCGTAAACGGAGGATATTTAAATAAACGCGCCGAGATCACCAACTATTGCCTACAACCGTGGAACTAAAAATAGGCTATGGAAACCAGTGGCAGTCGATATCAGCTGGAAAAGGTCTGTTGATTCAGTCTCGAGATGATTTCAGCAGAGAACGTGGCGTATATATGGAATTCGAGCTAGATGAGGAATTACTGAGGAACATTGAGCCCCTGTAGTGCAAATAAATATTCGCTTGGAGCCCTGGTGAATGATATATAGGAATAACCTTGGAGAACTGCGATAGTCCCGGCAATATAAACATGCGGTAATTAACTCAGCCCAAGCCCGGATCTAGTTTTCAGACAACGATATTAACACTCAAGTTGAACAATCCAGGCTTCTGTCGAACGCAATCGTACGGGTTGCTATCAACGATCTGACAAATTGACAGAAATGAGAAATAGTTTTAGGGGCAATCACCACGAAGAATCCAAAATCCTAGCTGGGATGAGTCCGATGGTATGTTTGCTGAAATTATGAGGAACAGTCAACTGCAGCGCAACAAATTTCCCGGGGATTTGGCAGAAAAGCCGAATCCTTTTGACGAAAACCAGGACAAACAAATGAACGATACGCCCTGTAGAGAAGACAACTGTTTAACCACCGGTTGGCCCCCGACAAACCTAAGGCCAGCATGTGTAGAACTCTGGAACGTGAAATAGTATGGCCCTCCGAAAATCCGTCGGCCCTACCGTTGCAGTGCTCCCGCGTTGATTGATGTTAGAGTAGCTGTCTGCGTTCAGTGCTTGACGACTGTAAGTATATCGTTCGTTAACGATTCAAGTCCACCTCGAGGTACGCGCAACCTTTCTGTCCAGTAATGCCTCTCTTACTATCCAATGACGGAGGTGATCTATCCTCGAAACCGTTGAGGAGAAGGGCGTGTTAACCATTACTTGTTCTGTTCACCAACGATGTTTCACTCTTGTACAGCAATGTTTTTGTTTTCTTCGCTTGTTATTCGAATGGACTGAAATGACCTCAAATTACAATAAAAACTGTGTGCACGCACTAGTCTGCTCTTCGTTCTGTGGCACAGTCGCTGCGCTCTATCCCGAACATCGTTGCAGCTCCGACCGCGTTTCAACCTTTCACGGTAATCCTGGAATATCCTTGATTCCCGGATACTGATAATTTAGAATATTGTGGTGGTCATCTTGAACCATTTCCGTGGGTCCAACTTTTTTATTATCGATGGCAAAAGAAAGCGGTCGAGCGTCCAGATTTGATCATTCGGTCGTGCCTAATGTGAGGTCATTGGTGCAGTGGTCAACACGGTTGTCTCAGGAATGCGTAGTTGGTCTTAAATCTCGGTCGTGGCAAGGATGTACAAAACTGACGAGCTCAAATGAAAGCAAAACTCAAGTGTGGTGCTTCTGTTTGAAAAAGGCTGGCTGGAAAGTCTATCTGAATGCGAAGGCTGCGAGCAAT
Organism: Paragonimus westermani; assembly: GCA_008508345.1. Lineage (NCBI taxonomy): Eukaryota > Metazoa > Platyhelminthes > Trematoda > Plagiorchiida > Troglotrematidae > Paragonimus > Paragonimus westermani. Next base: position 15,283 of record QNGE01007276.1, on the reverse strand, counting down.
TGTGAGTGATGTTCAATCTTTTATTACCGTAACTTGCTAGAACACCTATGATTTTCCTGTTAAGTTCGTTCGTTTTGTTGTCATCGGTAGCCTGGTGAGGTGCGCCTGCATCTACTTAAGATAATCAGAGACTCAGTTCGGCCATTACAGGCGCTCATAACTGGATTTACTAAGGTACTAATTAATTCAATGTATTAGAAAATCAAATCTCTCACTTTGAATGTAAAAATCCCCAGAAATCGGACAAAAAACGTGCCTGCACAACAAACCAACAACCAGGCACCGCCCAACAGTGGTGGACGATAAAACAGGATTGAGCTTACTCGAACAAGTTGTCTTTGGTTGGTTTGGAGCAAAACGACTGCTCGCGCACAAAGAAAGGATGGGGGCCGTAAGTTACGCGAGAAAGAATACGGGATGGAAATGTCCAATTTGGGCACTTGGAAGTTTACAGGGTTCGGACTTATTAAGGATGAGGAAAACAGTAACAGTAGCTGGCGTAAGAACAACTATGAATAATTTGGTCTATTTAGGGAAGAGAGCAAAGCGTATGGCAACCTTTCAACACCAATCAAAGTTTGGCAATCTTAGGGTAACACAACAGATCTCAACAAAATCAACACTGGGCCCTGAAAATTCGACGGTCTTCCAAACTCGAGGTGACAGTATGAACAGCAGACCGGTTTGACGGAGAGATCCGCCCAGAATGTTTTAATAACGACAATAATGGTATATTTCTCGGCATATTTTGATAAACGCGCTAAGGAGAGCGTGCTCAACGTACAGACCTTTAAGCATATACACATTTGAACACCGAATTTGAAAACTGTACAATGAGTTAGCTATGTGAACCGAGCAACGAAACAGTCAAAAATAGACACTATATGAAGGGAAAATTCAAGTTAAGCTAGAAATCTTTGAGCTACGTAGTTCTGAGACAATGGCACTTGGGATCTGCACAATTCGAAAAAATAATTAATTTGTTACATCAATTGGGGCTCGACAAGGTGATCACTGTACCGCGCACCCGAAACCAGCGAGCGCGCACGAATTGAATTTGAGTTCTGTGACGAGGCGTGCTGCTGTGTTGTCGGTGCCGTTTTAGCTTTCGTTTGTGTAAGTCGTGTGCATGGCTTACTGGGCCTTCGGCTCATGCTTGTTTGTATTGGTTCTCTTCTCGGGACTGTTGTTCGAACCCCTAATTTGGAAGAACGCTGTCCCTGGTGCGTCCACGTTGCCCGAAGGTTGGCCGGCGAAGTCACGGGCATTCACAGTGGAGTCGGCTGCCCTGCATGTTACAATCACTAGCCCAATGCTCAAGGTCGTGCCAAGAAAAGGGTGGTCGGAGGATGGAGAGGGTGTATCGGCGACGAATTTAACCATTATTCTATGTAGATAGTACAGAAAAAAGTGCAGAAACTTTTTCATGATGTGGGCGAGGTGGGGACGCATAAACTTTCGCGAAGAACGCATGGATCTCTCGACCAGACGTCATTCTTCGCTCAAATTCCTAAGAATTTCGAGGAGCTCGCGATATGCTCAGCCATTACGGAATTTTAAGTGTCCGGGCAGGGTGGAATGTTTTCTCGCACGGGATATATCAGTGAAACCAAGAATGGAGAGCGGGGTCTTGCGATAAACGGGATAACGTGAAACTGACTTTGTGAGCTATGACGAGCAATGGAACATGATATTCTGGCATAAACTTCTATGTGACGTTAATAACATTGTATAAATTGATTAAATATATGCCATTAGCGAACAGCTGTTATCAAATAATGCGAGAAGAGATCGATTATCAGCTTTCCTTAATATACAATTACTGCCGGATTTAAATGTCAATTATTTCTGTACGGCCGTCATATAGAATGAGAACAACGTTTGACACTACCGAGAGGTTGCCTGGTGGCCTATCAGGGGAGAAAAAGGAAGAGTTCCGACTCGAGTTTGTTCCAAGTGTAGGAATATTTTATTAGTAAAAAATTTGAACGCAGTTTTTTC
>QNGE01007276.1:0-10760 GCA_008508345.1 Paragonimus westermani | reverse complement strand
TGGTGAACACGTTCCAGTCGACGAATTTAGTTTGACGGTAGTGTATGACGGTCGACTCTTCAACAGCTTTTAGGTCGAACGTCAAGTTCACTATGTTATGATCACTTCCTGGAAATTGTTCCAAGACGGATCCTGTGGCAGAAGAGATGTTTGTGGTGAAGATGAGGTATAAAGTGTGGTCCTGTCTAGTAGGCGGTAAAACATGTTGCCGCCATCCGTTTACTTGGACACATGCAAGGAACTCAGCTTGACTTGCAGTGGCAGTGAAAGAGCTCCAGGAGATACTGGGCACGTTGAAGTCTCCGCCAATTAATTTGTACTGTGAAGGTAAGGCTGATACATAGTTTAGTCCATTAATAAGGCCCGTCATGCCATTTTGAGTGTTGTTAAGTGCTCTGTAGACATCTCAACAGTAATTCACAGGGTCCAGTCGACACTAATAGCCACAAGGAGTCATCTATCATACCAAGACATGGCTGATCGAGTATGGTTGCAGAATATTGCTCCCTTAGGTAGATTAAACATTCTCCACATCGTCTTACACCACGATTTCTGCGGATTATGTGGTAACCCACAAGGTTTAGTTGTGTGTTTGGAGTCCCAGGGGTGCACCAAGCTTCAGTGACTAGAATAATATAAGGATTATATAAGAATATAAAGCATATAAAGATATGCATCTTATTACTTAGCGAACGTGCATTGAAAAGCAATAAACTTAGTGCATTTTTCTTGTTCGGCAACACTGTAACTTTAAAAATGTCTAGAACAGATTTCTTTGCGATTCAAGAACTCTGGTGACAATGCTTGGTCTGATGTCCCTGTAACGAGCTCATTAAGGAATGGTTGGCTGTCACTTGTGTTTGAGTCCATGACAGGAAGTGTTGGAAAAGTGCAAGTAGGGCATGGTTGGGTAGTGAAACAATGGGGGACGGAGTAAGCGGGGAGGTTTGAAAGTTATGTGTTCCGCTAAAAAGGGTAAGGCTGAGGTGAATTGGTCATGCCCGCCTGCTCGTTGTCAACGAAGACATCGCGGGTTGTTTTTAATTGAGCATCCGAAATGTAGAGTCTACCCGTATTGATTGGAGTGTTGAACAAAGAATAAACAACTTCATGGGGGCTCCGGTTCAGTCTTGCATGAATAGATGCGTCACGCGAGAGACTGCCTTAACTAGGCAAAGGCCTGTAATCGGGGGATGGTAGGAGATGCATCTTTTTGATCGATTGGAACGGATTCGCGTTTTCTTGCCTGTTTATTCCCTTATGATGCACAGGAGGAAACCTCTGGCGACCCGTTGGGTAGTGATTTGGAGAGGGTTTGTTATCGTGGACTCCCCATGGGTGGTCGGTTCGTGGTTTTCTATGAGATTGGTTCGAAGTTGAGGTACTAACGTGTCTTTGGTTGATAGGCTGGCGGTGTCTTGTCTTATTTGGGCCAGTTTCCGCGCAGATAGGTTGCTGTCTAGACGCTCCTTTGATTTCTGTATGGACAGAGTCATTCGTGTGCCCTCTTTTGCCAGTTGGTTTCTCGACCGAGGTACCCCCAACACTCGGCACGCTATTGGAACTGTCAAGATCTATTGTTAGATCAATTAGGTCAGCGAATTTTTTCTCTTTGATGGAGTTAGCATTATCGGTAGTGTCGCTGGTGCATTCAGGAGTGATGCAACAAAGCGATAGTGCGCGATCTTTGGAACCCAGTTTGTCATCTTTGGATATCGTTGTATCCTGTTTCGATGTATCTCTGGATCACATGGTTAGAGACGGAGACGGAGGTCCCGCCCGGTAAGGGTTTTCGACATTCTCTTTCGAGGAGCGTCCTGTCCTCCATAATTTTTAACAATTTAAACGAGGTTTCAGGCTTAACAAGGTCCTAGCTCTGTATGAACTGTTTTGCATTTACCTCGCTATGGAATTTGAATGATAGCTGGCAGCAGAACTTTTGCCTTCTAACGAATACGGATGCAGGTATATGATGTTGGGTCTATTGCAGTAACCTTCGAGAGTATCTTTTGAATGCTTTCTAGGTGCAGCTTACCTGGTAAATTGAATACGATGGCATCGTTTGAGGAACGCATCCGTTTTGTGATTCCTGTTACCAATGTGTTGATGAGCACACTAGCACTCCGAATGTTATCCATCTTGGGACTTTCAGGCACTTTGAAAATGTAAGACAAAAAGACAAGATTCTCTTTTCGGGAATCAACTGCAGTATGACCTGCCCAAAATTGGGCGAGCTCTGCTTCTAGCTCAGATTCCTTAACAAATAAATCCGCCAATACACTATCTACAGGAACAGAACAGTTTTTAGTCTGAAGAGTGGCAGCCACCAGGATATCTTCACCCTCTTTAACGGCAATAACCTTAGGAGAGCCAACAAGAGTCCCGAACCTTTGGGACGATCAACATCGAATTTAGAACTCGATATTGTGGCTTTGGCACCAGCGGACCTTGTATGACGAGTGACTTCAGTCACCATGTTTCGTAAATATATTTTCGGGTAGACTTGGACGTAAGTGGAATGTGATCAGATTATATACGATAATAGTATCACCGATAACAATTGTAAGAGAAACTTCTAATTAAATATTCACGCAGTAATTACTTGCCCTTTCCGAAACACGCGCCGCCGTGTTTCCAAGAATTCTGAGACGAGTCTCATAGGAGAGATACGGCAAGCCACTGATCATTTTGGTGGCTCCTCGCTGGAAGCGTTCAACAGCGATTATACCGTTCTTCAAACTGGTATAGGCAACTTGATTTGCATACTCATGCAGTGGTCCTCTGTAGACTCCGTAAAGCGTGTGAAAGGCGTGCTTGTCTATCCGGCGAAGGTCCATTTGATCATCCCAAGAGTCATAAAACCCCTGTTGGCGGCCAGCTGGTGATGATAAGAGAATGACAAACCAGACGACGGCCAAATCCCTGGATCTATTTTGAGGTCTGCTTCCGTGATATCCACTACACTGTGCACCGTGTGCACCGTGTATCACGAAGAGATTCCCGGAGTCTCCTCCGAGTGACATGAGCGCACACTTACCGTTGCTTAGAGGGAGACTTCAATCATCTGACCAGCACTTAATACGATCGAGGACAATCTGCAATGCATTGAGGTCACAGGCGTTCCAGATTTTTAATTCGTCGGCATAAAGGAGAGCGTTGCTGGAGATCAACTCGGGGAGATCATTGATGTAGATCAGAAACAACAATGGACCAAGTGCCGATCCTTGAGGGACTCCCACTGAGACTGGGGATGGGGACGAAAGGCCTGAACCGGTTTTTACTCTGAAAGTCCTGTTACCAAGAAAGGAGGTTATCCAGCGCAGAACCTCTCCTTGGGTCCCATAAGCTTCTAGTTTATGCAACAGAGGACCGTGTGGGACACGGTTGGAGGTTTTGACAAAGTCGAAGAAGATAGCATCCGAGATATGACCATTGTCTTTGGCCTCTGTTAGGCTATCCATGAAGATTAACATATTAGTTATGCATGACCGATCGGGAAGAAAGCCGTGCTGGGTCGAAGAGAAAAGGTTATTGCAGAAGAAATGCTTAAAGATGGTGGGCTTTAACAGTCGCTCCATTATCTTGCATGGGATGCTGATAAAGCTGATCGACCGATACCTAGCGGGATAGTGACGATCGCCTGTTTTAAATATAGGTGAGACAGTGACCTCTTTCCATGCCTCCGGAAGAGTGCCTGTCCGAAGTGTCTGGTTAAACAGATTGAAGAGAGGCACCGCCAAACCGAGGGCCACTTCTTAGAGGATCCGGGGATGGATCTTGTCTGGTCCCATGGCACTATAAGGATTGATCTTAAGCAAGAGGTCCTGAACGTCGGACGCAGAAAAGTCGGCTGTCAGGAGGGTGTGTTGGAAGTGTCTCCGCGGGAAAATTGGATGCCAGTTTGGCAGACCCACATTGTGGACTGCTGAGTAGTATTCTCTGAACACCTCGACAACCACTTGGAAGTTGGAGGAGGTTTCCCCCTCGGTGAGCCACAGAGAAAGCGCTGAGGGCTTAGTTTTTCTCTGGCGACGTATATACTTGAAAAGAAAATTCTTATCCTCGTGAACTACCTGTAGGGTTTTTGACTGTACCTGTTGGGTGTGTTGACGGATTTCCCGTCTGCACCTATCTCGTACAGAGCGAAAGGACTCTAGATGCTCTGGCCTACCCGTTAGCTTCTGCTTAGAGAATAGGCGAGAACGTACTTCAGGAAGGCGGCGTATGTTCCGCGGAAGCGGTGCATGAGAGGAGAACTTACACAGTTTTCGAGGAACAAATGCCTCATCGGCTTCGTCAATGGCAGTTTTAGAGGAAAGGTTGTTCAAGTTCACTGAGTCGGATGTGCAGCTGAGTGTGCTTAAGAACGTCCTTAGTGCGTTGAAGTCTGATTTCTTAAAGTTTCCGAATGAAGTCTTTGTTAGAGCTTATTGGAGCCAGTAACAGATGAAGTCAAAGTTAAGTAGCATGTAGTCACCATGACCTAGCGGCGGTTTGCTGACCACCGTAGTGGAAATCTTAACCGTGATAGCTCGAGTACGCACTAACAAATAACGATGTCTTAAAGATAGTCAATGAAAAGGTCAAGTCAATGGACTGGATCTTTATTGTTGGGATTTTGGTGTACAAGCTTAATGCAGTAGCGCAGGTCTGGACAGTGTCCTGTCCTGTTCAGTTGGCAGTCAGTTGTGTTGTTCAGCTTTCTTCCGATCCGGGTCCGACCGCGTCATGCATGCCTGTGTATCGACCGCACGGAATCCCATTCAATTGGAGCGTTCCAATTGGCTCAGTGTGCAGATGGTGACTACGCACGTGCGTGCGCTCGGGTATGGAAGAGAGCTGTCGGGCCGGTGAACAGGCATATGCAGGTTCGGGGCAATGAGCGTCACTTAGACTAGTCAGCTTGTCAAGTGACAGGACGCGTGAGAGGGCGAGACGATCTCTACCAGGTAAGCCTCATTCGTAATGACCAGATTGAGCAAGGAGGGTGTCTGTCCTGGACGGTGCCTTGTAGGTAGATCGACATGCTGTGTCCAGGCTTTCTCATGGATCAACATTGCCAAGGGTTTCGAGAACCCGCAGCCACAGCCCTCATGAGAAGCCGCCATAGAGTTGAGTTTGGCTGCGACGAAGTCACCCATAATAAGAAGGTGAGAGAAACGCTGGGCAGACGTGAGTCTGTCTAGGGTAGCAAGAATAGTCCCGTCGTCGAAGGCACTGCATGACGGCGAACGGTGCACAACACCGGTAAGAAGCGTGTCACGTTTGCGAAGTTGGAGTTTGATCCAGAGCGTGTCGCATTTCTCTGGGAAGGTAAATTCCCCTACGACAGCTGGCACTGGGAGCTTCTGACTTAGGAAAACGCCGCAGCCTCCCATGCGTCCACGGGAGGAGTCCGTCCGGTACAAAGAGTAACCATGGTCATGCAGTTCATTATCACTGATATCCGCGGACAGCCAAGTCTCTGTTAAAGCAAGAATGTGAGGGCTGGTGTCGTGGACCAGCTGTCTGATTTCTGGTAGTATGTTCAGAAGGCTCACACAGTTGGTGTACGCGCACTTTAGGGCTACTTCCTCGTTTGGCTGGGTGCAAAATGAGACAGAAGTGCACGAGTGAAAGCTAGGAAATGTAGCCTCAGTAGTGGGGGGATTGTGTAACTGGCGGCGTAGTTTTGTGAACCCTCTTGGGGGGTGGTAGCCGTTTCATCACAGCCTGGGCATATGTGAGCGTCCCTGTCGGACGATTTGTCCGCTTCCGTTGGCCCAAGGTCGATGACCTTCGGACCGCTCTTGCTTTCAGGGCTTCTGGAGGGTGATTTACAGTTTTGCACCCTCGAAAATGTGGATGGGGTTGTAGGTGAGAAGAGAATATAAGACGAAATGGCCCTGATGCAGCCGAGGAGAGAGCCGCCGGAATGAGACAAGTTTGGGCCATTTTGGATGCAGGGGGATCCCAGCAGTCTCACTGGGCTATAAAGCTTAGGGATAAAATATTTGTTAACGGCCGTTTTTTTGGGTGAGATGATTGGAGGTCTAGAAGAGTGATGGTCCCTATGACCTTTGGGATCTGCTCTCTCGGCCACTTGCACATCCACAGGCGCTTGGCCTTCCAAGGAGTTAGGGGTAGTGGCCTCTGATGTGGGTGCTTCGAGTGCCCCATCCGAGGACACTGGTCCCCTGTTAACAGCAGGGAGTTTGGGGTCAGCCGTGAGGCATAACCTTGTTCTAGCAAGTTGAGAGCGCTTCTGCCGATCCTGCAGTGAGCGATCTAGAGAGACTCCCCCGATGTTAACGTGGTTTCCCTTTAGTTCAGCCTCTTTCTCCAGTACTTCCTTCGCGCTAATCTTTGCGGGTAACGTCACAAAGAGTCCCAGTGACTCCTTGGTAGCTTTGGAGCGAAGTCTGCCAGCGGAAGCCATTTTTGTAGACTCTGGATGGGAACAGGCGTTTAGCACCGCTCTGGCTTGTTTCTCTGGAAAGAGTGTGGTCGGAAATCGTCCCCACAAAACAAGCCTCTTATCCCGGAGTGCCCTATCCTTCAAGCTCGTCGCAACTTCCTCATTTTGAGTGGCGGACAAAGCCACTGCCTTGCGAGCAACCGCAGCGCCTGGAAGGGCAAGGGCAATGTACTCATCCAGCGAGCTCCGTTCTGACTTCATGTCAGCTAAAGCTCTCTAAGTATCAATCAGGGCTTATTCTACCGTGGGTATCTGTGCGCTCACATCTTCAAACGCCTTGTAGCTACACTTGCACGCGTCTGACTTCTGCTCGCTCGGGATGGCGAGTAAAGGATCCAACGTGGCCTTCAGTGGGGTGCAGTTCTCTCGAAGAAGTGAGCAAGGTGTTCTGGTCCTCCATGAGGCCAGTACACCTAAAGTGGTACCAGTGTAGGCACGTCTGGCATTGCATACCGTTCTGAACAGTCATGCGGCAGCCGAAACGACCACAAGCACTCGATACCTCCGATCCACCAATGCTGCTGGATCTTGTGCGTGTCATTGTGTTGTTGTCTGTGAATAAAGATGACACTTGTTAATGGAAAGGAAACACAAGGCTAAAAATAATACGGATACTATCAAACACAAATAAGCTAATGCACAGTGATTTATGTTATTCGACAAGGAATATCGATGATCGTATACAATTTTTTTATGCACTGGGCACCAAAAGAAAATAATACGGATAATATCAAACACGAATAACACAATACTCGATGAGTTATGCTATTCGACAAAGAATAGCAATGATCGTATACAATTTTTTGATGCACTAGGCGCCAAGATAACAAAAATATGAATGGACAATGACAGCGAGGAAATTTAAACCACATTTTGAGTTACCCGCACAGAATGAGGACATTCAACGTCTTGATAATTCCGGTAACGAGATACTCAATGAAGTGCCTCACACAGTCGGCGACTGTTGCCATTTGACAGTGAACAATGGACAAAAGGCCAGCGAAAGCAGTGAATTAACCTTGGAAATGTATGTCAATTATTTCAAGGTACTTCAGGGTCATTGTGTTTTTATCCGGGAGTTGGGTATGCAGCCACCTTCGTCCGAGCAAACAGACGAGAAGTATGGAGGTGCAGAAGGTTCGGATGCTATGTACGTGAAGTTGGTGTCTTCCGATGATCATGAGTTTTATGTTCGCCGCGAGTATGCGTTAACCAGTGGTACAATCAAGGCCATGCTCTCCGGTCCAGGTACGTCCGGGTCAGATATTAGCTGTCTACAAGTTGTTCTACATAGGCCGGTTCTTTGAGGCACACACAGTAACTTATCCGCAGTCGTTATAACAACGGATATTTGCAAATGTTTTGCCGGGAACCTCGAATGCGTGCCCACTTAGCGGTTACTTCAGAATTCCGAACATTGATGCGGTCGTAGTCTAAGAGCGCAATGAATTGTACAAAATGCATGCGATCTCTTACATCAATTTAGATTTAGGATAAACTTATATCTACTACAACGGCTTACTAAGTGCTTTTTGTCTGATTTACACAAGATATTCCGTCATATAGCTCAGTCCTATAACGAAGTGTTTTTTCGTTGAAATCATGAAGCACTTCGTCAATTATCCTGCATACGTTACACGTTAACAAGGTGCCCGTCGGGCTTGTGTTAAAGAGGACAACTCGAAATCGAAAACTCCACTCCCTTCAGAGGTTTGAACAAACCCGTTAAAACACAAAAACTGGTGTATGCAAGCATTTCGTTATAACTGAGCAGAATTAGATGTTTTGCATATAAAATAATCAGAAGGGTAGACGGATCGAACATCTTTCCACTTAGCTGACGTGGTCACAATAAACCGACTGAAGCCGTCTTTATGTGTTCAGAAACAAGTGTTCATGAACTTGTCCTGGACTTGGTGACTTCCTAACCCACGAATTAATTATTCCCGTACTCTTCTGCCCCGTAAAATTGTCAAGGTATCGCTTTTCATTGAATACACACGACGGTCTATATCGGTATCCGTTCCTACGGTTCCTAAGAAAGAACAAGCATAAGGTGACGAACAGTGATCTCAGACGTATTGCGACTGCACAAATGCGATTTGTGGACTTGCGGCAGACACACTACCATCTCCTTCTTATCTTAAAAAACTTGTCATTATGCAGTCGTATAGTATTTACACAATTCTGTGAGACGACCATCGGTCGCACGAAGCGGACTTGCATCAACCGCTTGCAGAAGTCGCGTGAGAAGTCTGCTGAGGTACCAATTCCGCTGAATCCCCGTAATTACGTATTGAACTGTTCCTCGGTACCGTTGAATTCTTTGCCCTCGGAAGCCTTCTTTTGAGTGTGGATTATAACATATCCCGTGGGTCTAATAGTATTCATGTTGCAGCCCAGTTTGAGAGCCTCGCTGGTAGATCGTAAGATCTATAGTCAACTACTACGGACAATTTCGGTGAGCTAAAAACCGTACTCATTGATACGGCTAATAACCTCATCATGGCTCCGATTAACAACCAGTGTGGTGTCACAGAAAACATTGAATGAACGTAAGTCGACAAATGGCGCCCGACAAGGACACAGGGACAGTCATTTTAAAACAGTTTACTCCCTTCAGAAATTTCAGCGAAAAAACCAGACCGCGAAAACTGGTAGATGAGAACATTTTGTATTGACTCGTCAGCACCAAATTCATAGTGACATGGAACGGTTTTTTGTATCGTACAGTTGGAGGGGTAGGAGGGATAGTCAGTCAGTGGGTTAGAAAAGGTCACTTGGTCTGGGAAAGGGTCAAATTCACGAACGATCGTTTCCGAACACACCAGACCGGCATCAGTCAACTGATTGCTACCGCCTGGGAAAACCGCATGGATGTTGGTTTGGAGTGACGTACTAAGTTACTGAATGCACAATCTGGGTCGATAACATGGCCAGCGGTCACGACATGTCTTGCGGCTGTGGACACTGGTTACTTGCGTGTTTCAACGAGATTGTCATCCTTCTGTAATACAAAACTCTGTACTCATTTGGACAAATAGTCCTTCATTCTGGAGTTCAAGCACCTCCTGACTTTGTCTATGTAGACTTCTTTGCAATTACACGAAAATTGGTAGACACCGTGTGAGGTGGGATCGACAGACTGATCTCCTTTGTTTGAAGGGACAGGTAGTTACTGGGTCCCAAAGTTCTACGAAATGATGTGACCCAAGGGTTATGGGTCTCGGAAGATCATAAACAGGTCGCGTGTCCTACAGGGAATTCACCTACGCTCAGGCCGTGGCGAGGAGCCCGCCGCGTTTCAAGTGGTTGTTCTTAGCTACCCATCAAGGAAAGGTGATCACTGTAAGTCTGTCACTCCTGTCTTCTTTCTCAATCATTGACCCTCTCTCCCAAGTTCTTCCTCGCGCCACTCCATCTCTCTTCTCACATAGTCAATCGAGGAATTACTCGTCAGCCCCTTGTCTGAGCTTATTTAATTATTTTACAGACAGCTGGCATTTGATGTGATTCCCTACACCTTTGCTTCTACGGATATCTGTTTCTTAGAACATATCGGTGGCTGTTAACAGAACATCCCTGCATATTTCGTGTACCGTGCCAGCTATCCCAGCAGGAGAAATGGAGGCCCTGCAATATTCTTTAGTCGGAGGCTGCTGACATTGACGGTCGTCAAACATTTTCGGTTCCCCGACAAAGGTGGTGTTTTGTGGTTTTGGCTAGCTCTGCACTGCCATGACACACTCCTAGTGGGGGGTTGTGTACCACTCTACCTACCTCATGCAACACTTCGGATGACAATGCCCTTATTGACAGTTTAGGGAGCCTCCTGAAACTTTAATATTCCTCTCATTTACTTGTCATAGGGGACTCCAACACACCTTCGATAAATTGGCTGTCAGTGTTCCATTCTGACTGTGAAAATGGGTTCTGAATTTCCCTGTCGGTGTTGATACTAGAGACAACATGCAAAAAGTCTATCAGCGCCCAGGATGCGGCATCGTTTTGAGCAGATTCCCCCTCTATTGGATCTAGTCATTGCTGTTGAGGACCACTTGGTAAACAGAGTGATCATCAAACTGCCACGTGGACACAGTGACCACTGCTTACCGACTTTCGATCTTATTTGCCACTGGTTGCAACAGCCAGCAAAGAAGTCTACACTTTTGACGTTTCGAAAACCTATTTCGTTTCACTTCTTGATTGTGATTCTGTGAACGTGAATTGTCACGTATTTCAAGATGCGGTTCGAAAAGCGATTGATCTATTTGTATCGCACACATTGTGTACTCTCTTCCTG
>QNGE01007275.1:0-24231 GCA_008508345.1 Paragonimus westermani | reverse complement strand
AGTGCTAACTGACAGGGTTTTATTTTGTTGGATCAGTTCCAAACATTTTGAATCTGCTGTATCCTAACGAGAGTTAGTCATCAAAGTTCATTCTCAACTTTGAGCCGTTCCTATGTGATCCTGTAGTTCGGGCTACCGTACGTCCTGGCAATGGAACATGAAATAGCAGAGTAATAAGTACGAATATATGACACTTTCTGCAAAGCTCTTGGATTTAGCTGATCCAAATGAGCAAGTCGTCTTCATTTTTTATTGTGGATGTCACTGAGTCACATATCATACGATGTATCAGACGTGGAAAGCTTATCTTTCAGACTAAATTCACTTTGTATGTAAAATGTCCTTTTTAATTTCCTAGATTTTCTCAGTGGAGCCGAAGAGGTAACACAGTCACAAATGATACGCCTGATATTCCAAACAGTAACGTGGAGAATTCTTACAGACAATCCACGTAACTGTAACCGCTTTGATTGCACCTCACAACTGGGTGACCCACTCGTTGAATGTAAAACCTTCTGGGACCGATGTGAACGCAATGACGTTTACCAGTGAGGCTAGACGAAAGTCTCAGTCACTAATAAATAAAGGTTTTACACAAACATTGGCAGACCTACTGACGGTCACCAGCGTGACCAACCGGAATCCCCTCCATGATGGTCAACGTGCAACAGGTGTCTCTAGCAAACTCAAGACACATCAGAAATTAAAAGTGTGGTCCCCATTAGGTTTCAAAATTCCGGAAGCTTACTTAGTCTCACAAGCATCGTACAGCAAGGCGGTTAGGTCGTGGTTGTGCTCCAACATGAAANGGTCGTGGTTGTGCTCCAATGTGAAACAGCTAACAACCAACACGGTATTGCTCTTAACCACGTTAAAGCGTGATTGGCAGCATGTATCGCGGAAACTGTGCAATGGGAATTATGTGAACTGAACTCACTAAACACGTCGTACTCCACGGCTTTCCCTCTTACGTCGCTTGTGTTTCATACAACGGAATGCCATGTAACAGGTAAACTCAACGGCAATCACACTCACATGATCATATTTCAGGCGTCCACTGCCTGATTTCTTGCTTGAACCAAGTACATACAGAACATTGTGATCCTTCATGTACCTATCCAAGCAACTTTTGAACTCGCTAAAGCCAGCAAATTCATGATTCTCAAATACATTTTTGAAGCCCTGTAAATGATCCATAACCTAAAATGGAATATAAGATAACCTCGGTCAAACAGTAATCACACGTGAAAAAAATCTTCAAAAGATAACACATTTATACCGTCACTACACCTACCATCGCTAATTTCGATCTCGGTGCCAAATGAAGGACAAATTGATATACGGTCGACTAAAACGAATCTTTTTAACTCTCCTGATGCTCTCTGTCATGGAAATCGATGACTTTCACATTCCTGGGCGATAGCACGGAAATAATGTCTAGTGCTCAATGATTTCTCATTTTGTCGCCGTCTAACGGCAGATTCCACTCCCTGCGGGTAATTTTCATCCTTCTTTTGTGTCGGGGTTTGGATAATCAGTGAATCGAGATTTCCACTACACATACTCCAGGTCCAGTTTATTTCAGGCCACCTGAAATTACCCAGGGGGATGATCCCATCAGCTAGGTTCATTTGGACCTCGGGAGGTGTATCCAACTGATAATCGACTGCATGAGACCTCGTGTATATTTTCCATACGTGCGCCTTTGTTCCGTGCATCCTGTGGAGACATACAGAAATTTACAAGTCGGATATTACAGAGTCACTGTCGGCTACATATTTGTACTATTGGGGCTGTTGGAAGAATCTAGCTCCCATCGATCCTGCTACTTTGTCTTTCTATACAGTATAGGCAATACCCCGGTGGTTACAGATAAACAATACCAACTACCGGTCTCAGCCTAGCCTCACTGACAACGAGTGAATGTGTCCACTCTGTAGTTATTACGACCTCACTCAAACTGTTTCCTACATTACATTCATTCTAATAAATCGTGTTCATTCCTGTCCATCTCTGTGGTGTTAACTCCAAGTCCACACAAGAAGAGAAAGGAGTTGTTTTGAATTCCACGGCATCTTGTTGAGGCATCGGAGTACCAGTATCTGAAGCGATGGTGTCTTTTTAATGATAGTGCTGCGCTAGCGCCATACTGATACTCTTGCCGAATGTCGTGGATATGTTACGTTCGACTGACACTCTCGGGCAACCTTCTGGCCTGTGCTCTAGATTAGCCAGATCCAAATAGCAATTCATAACACCCTACCAACTGGGGGTCAATATTATTCGTGTTCTTTTAGAAGGTATAGTCATGAATGAATAATAAAATAGTACATATTTCTCAACGCATATGTGAGAAGCACACTGGATTATGCGCGATCACTGCGAATATTTACAAACGATACAAAACAAACAATTTAACAGTAGCACAAGCATGAAGCCTGCTGTCAGAAAAGATGTGGTGAAAACGCAAATGATTGTAGTTCATGGAACTTTGATGCACGCAACAGAGAAGAAGACAGCTCGTTCGCTGCACAGATTTAGTTCCGAGAAAATGAGATCTTACACAAGTTCACTTTTAACAAGGTTGTCGAAGGGGGCAATTTTTAAATAGTTTAAGGTCACTCAGGGGAGAACGCCCAAACGCATCATTGGAGTGTTTTGCCATTAGGAGATAAAATTGATTACCGGAGAAATGTCAAGAAAGGTCGGCTTTGGCGAGACAGGGCGGAAACTCTCTAAATCCAGCAAACGATTGTGCAGGGTCAGACGCAAGATTTCGTCGATTGCTGGAAAACGTCAGAACGTTGAACATCTCGCAAACCGTTCGAGCAAGACGACGTTCCGTGAGTTCATCCGTCGTAGAAAAATTTCCTCGCACAATGGATATTAATGGGGATTGGAAAAAGAATGTAATTTCACACGCTTGATGAGAAGATGTGGGGGTAAAACATTTACAGTGAAAATCAATATGTATGCGGATTTCTTATGACAAATAATCCCTGTGACTTTATTGTCTTTGCTATGAGTATTGGAATATATAACCCTATCTACTGGTTGTTGTGGCACTTTTCTACGCACTCTGGATTTATTCGGGCAAACGCAGAATTGTGTCGACGGTTTGGAAGGACGCATTGAAAGTGCGTGTGATAACTAAAGATCACATGATGTCGTACTCCTGGACTTATTATTAGGCGCCAAATTCACATTACCTAGTGATTTGGGCAATACATATACAGGCATAAAAGCATGCTTAATGAGCGCGCAGTGGACTAAGTGCCAATTGATCGCGTGAGTGAACCATATAACAAAATGGTTCGAGCAGGTTGGTTTGAGGGGACATAGACAGCCGGGAGGTTATCTACGTAATACGCATTTGACAGTTAAATGTCTCTCGGACCACCCTCAAAACTGTCAGCAGGTGAGACAGAGAGTCTGATGAGAGACATCATGTTTGTTGACGTAAGATAGCTGTCCAAATCTATTTATAAAACGCTGACTGTTATTAATGGCTCGGACTTCATTTGGAAGTTCATTCCAAATGTGGGAATATTTTACCAGGAAGAATCTTGCACGCATAATTTTCCGGGATTTCAGAGATTGCAAGGTGGAACCCTTATTTCGTAGACTATATGGATGGCTGTGTTGTAAGTGGATGGTGAACGCTGTGGTAATCACATCCGAATGTATGGGTTTATACAGCAGTGTCAGGCTTAACTTTAGCCTACGCAATCAAAGTGGATCAATACCAAGATTTTCATAGCGTTGTCTGTAGTTGAGCGAAGAATAATACCCCAATAAGCTTTTGATAAACGATCGTTGAAGATTTTCTGACACCAGCCTATCAGACTTGCGTAGACGACAGTAAGTAAAAGTGCAATACTCGAGTTGAGGTCGAACACACATTTTGTAGAGCATCAGCCTGGAAGCTGGTAGACTGGAAGTCTTTTTGATACAGCCTATTGTTCTTCTAGTTTTCGCTACCTGGAAGCGTACTCGTTCAGAAAAATTGAAGGAGTGTGAGTACCGTATTTCTAGATCTCTGACCGAAGTGGCTGTATCAATATCACAACCATCTGATGAGAGGGAGCCATGAGGTAGTTTACAACCATAAGTGATGATGTTTGAATTGTTTGCTGAGAACGACATCAGTCATGTTTTGCACCACAACTGCAGTGACGTTGGGTCCTGTCGTATATTTTGTAGACAGAAATCGGTGTTACTGCCCTGCCGGAATGTGTACAGGATTTTGATATCGTCTGCAAACATAAAGGGCTTGCCATGTGTAGTAATGCCGCATAAGTCATTCATGTACAATAATAAGAACAACTGACCCAGAACGCTTCATTGGACCACCCCACTAGTAACCAGTTCTGGTGTTGAGTAGTGTTTTCCTATTTTGACTGTTTGAGTGTGACCTTCAAGGTATGGTGACAACCAGCTATACAAAGGATCTTGTATGCCAAACGATGCTAGTTTGATCAAAAGGCACTTATGAGGCACACGATCAAAAGCCTTTTGCATGTCCAAGAGTAGGATGATTACCGCATTTCTTGCGTCGACGAACGTCGACATATGGTTTACGAATTCCAGCCGACACGTCATACAAGAGCGCTTACTAAGGAAATCGTGCTGTAAAGGGTTTATAAGGTTTTGTGTCCTTAAGAACTCGGCTATGTGCACCTTTATTATCCTTTCAAAGATTCTCGAGCAGATTGACGTGTGGTTGATGAAACGTTAGTTACTAACGTCCTGCCTTGGATCACTCCTGTGACGAGGCATGGTGATTGAGGTTTTCCACTGAGGAGAAATGGTGTTGGATGAAGGTGACAGGTTGAACAAATTGAGTAAGAGGATGGGTAAATCCTCACCTGCTTGCTTGACGACCATTGGTGGAATACCATCCGGTCTTAATGGTAGCTTAATGAAGCTAGCTGTGAACAAACACCTCGAACATCGAGTAGAACATTACTCAAGACTTTATCTGTTTTCGATGGGATATTAAGGGGTGATGGGTCAGCGAAATGTGAGTTGATTTCACATATCGTTACAGGGTCATCGACAACCGGTTTGTCTTTGAAAGTAATAAACCTTATAGCAGGGTCCCTCATGGAATTTCTCCGTCTCATCAGTCGCACTAGTTTCGTGCATCTCTGCTCATTACTGAGCGCAAGTTTTTCTGTGTTTATTTGACGGAGTTGCGTCTGACGTTCTATCTGTTCAAACATTTTGCTTATTTGCATCACTTAAGTATTTTAAATCTCTCAGTCTCGCTCGCAGTAGGGGTTTTACCTTGGACATACAAGCCGACACGTTTTGGTTTAATGGGGGCCAAAACGTCGATACAAAACGTTAGATGTCAGGTAAATTCTCTGGCCGCTGTGCTTGGGTCTGATGTGCGAAAGAAGGTGTTCCAATTCAAGAATCCTAGTAGGGAGAAAAGGCATTTCAATCAATGAATTCGATCGGACGGTAGAATACAACTGTCGGTTTGGTAGCCATATTGGAATCAAACAGACGTTTGACGACATTATGGTCGCTTCCTGGGAATTGTCGTAGAACAGATATCTCTACAGACAAAGTACCTGTGGTAAACGAAAGGTCCAAAATATGCCCCTTCCTGCTGGGCGTTAGGACATGTTGGTTCCAACCATTCAGTTGAATGCACGAAAGGAATTCGGTCTGTTTTTCTGAGGCAGAGAATGAGGTCCAGGAGGTAATAGGCATGTCAAGGTCACCGCCTGTTAAGTTGTGTTCACAAGGCATGTTGGACACATGAATGATTGTCTTCATAAGGTCAGTCAAATCATTGCTCGCAGCATTAGGCGGTCTGTGGATGCATCCTACAAGTAGCTAGCGAAACCAATAAAGACCATCAAGCACAACGAGTCCTCGAGTTTATGAAGTATAGACCCATCGAATGTGACTGCAGAAACTTGCTCTTTTAGGTAAATGATGCATTCACCACCTCGTCCTGTGAGATGGTTTCTACGAAACACGTGACATCATACGATGCTCATCTGACTGTTAGGGGTGTCAGGAGATCACCATGTCTCAGTTACGAGAATTATACGGGGATTAGATAAAAGACAAAGTGTTTGAAAATATGCGTCTTACTAACCATCGATCTTGCATTCATTGGTGATAAAATTGCAAAATTGCTAAAGAAATTCATGGTAGATGGGGTAGTGGGTTGCGAAATATCAAATGGAAAGGCCTGGTCTAAGGAATGTACCGATTTTCTGCTCATGTTTGAGTGGACGTCGTAAAAGTTTGGTTCCATGATGAGAAGTGCTGGAAGGGTGTTATGGAGGGATGGCAGAGTGAGACTGGTGAGGGTGACCAGGTAGTGGTTGATGAAATATCGGTGGGTGCACTGAAAAATAAGTGGTTTGGCAGTCATTTGTGTTGTTGAAATAATCAGGTTACGACTTACTTGCTGCTGTATACACGTTTGGAATTTCGTTCCTAGCAGCACTCATATTTTGGGTAGGAGGATGAGTTACTACGGAGCTATTGGATGATGGATGGCAACCGTGATCCCTAGTATGGTAATAGGTTGACGTGGAAGCAGTGGGAGACAAATTGTGCAGGTTTACCTTCAAAGCGTTGTTTCTTAGAATGTGATTTTTAAAACTAGATTCATGACGCTTGTGAAGTTATTTTGGTTTACCCTTATGTTGCAAATCCAAAATACTGTGCTCTTACAGCTATTACTGTTGGTTTGAGGCATTGTTCAGGTGTTTCAGTTTCGTCGTTGCTATATAACGAGAAGAAAGGTCACTGGTAAATGGTGGATGGCCCCGCCTGCGCAGCCGCGTTATTGTTAGGGGCACTTCAGCGGCATCCTCCGGTGTTCCGGTTAGCTATGGATGCCTTAGTTCCAGGACATTTTCTAGTCAAGACCTCGGTTTTTAGCAATAACCGTGGGCTTTTTTGCGGAAACTTGGACGCACCTGGATTTATCAGAGATGGACGTGTTTTTCAGCGTTCGCCTGTGCCGGCGACGCAACGGCGGAATGGGACAGTGAGCTTATCCCGGATGGTTGCACCGATGCTTCTCGCAACGTACTAAGGTACTACCAAACTACGGTGGTCTGCAAACCCCACAAATATTGGTCGGGAATTCAGGGCTTCTAATTTGTAGGATTCCGTCCTGTTTCAGAAAATTGGAGCCTTTTCCACAGCAACGTGGCCAAGAAGACTCGGGCATGTTCACCATGTGGCATAACATAGGTAGTGTTCCGGACTACATCAGATGGTTATGTTTTTCTACTTTTCCAGGCTGTAAGGTAACTGTTCCGTCGAAGCGTCTGCTTGTTTTGATCATATCTCCTCTATTCCCCAGCAAGTTTTGGGGTTTCCATCCTGCTAGCCTACCCTACTCTGTTGATCGATCCTACTCTTTAAGGTTGCGAATGTTTCTCAAGTGAGGTCACACTCAGCCTCTATAATTCCATTCCTCTTCTACATAGCATGGCTTTTCGTTAGCAAGCCTACCAAAGACTAAATGGTGGTGCTGACTGCAAAAATAATGTGCAGGAACCAAGCTGAGCTCTTGCTCTTGAACAGCCTGTTGTCCGATGCATAAAGTACACACCGAGACGAAGGCGCCTAAGGCCGGCTGCTGTCAGTAAGGCCTCATCTGTCCACAGCCCCCTATGAAGTTTTGCGGGGAATTTCTTGGAAACCACGTTTTGAATCGTAAATTTCGACGTTTATTGTTAAAAACTTGTACATCGAAGCTACCTGGAACACTTAATGTCAAATATTTTTTATCCAGCAGTGCACTCATTTATTTGTTTAGTGTTCCACGCTCAAAGTTTCAACTGCTCACCTTGGAACATGACAATCTAGTGCTGATACTTACTGTACACCAGCAGTCAAATCTTCATTACTGGCAAACGTCTTGTGTGCTTCACGAAAACAGAGACCTCCATGAGTTGTCTAGTGATGCGTGACGGACTTTTCCGCACGTGTTGCCTGTGTGTCTGATGGGCGATAAATAACTTTAGTTGTTCATCTGATCGATGGCTGAATCTGGTTGGTCACACAATGCATGATGTATTACGATATATTCGGTGCTTCAGGAACCAGAGCATTTGGGTGTATAAAGCAGCTTGCTACCGTGTTATTGGCGCCGTTCTAGTTTTAAATAGTGTATGTCGTGTGGATGTCTCATTGGGAATTTGGCTCATACGTGGTTCTGTTGCCTTTCCTCACAGGACTATCATTGGTACCCTTACTTCAAAAGAAGGCTACCCTCCGGTGTTTCTAATTTGTATAAAGTGGTATGGTGAATGTAACTGGCGGACGAAGCCATAACATCCATGTTGCTTGTTACGAATGACTGACAGTAATTGCTTGAACTGTGAAAACGTTATTCAATACACACCCCTTACCTACCTATAGGAAAGCTTATGGTCGAGAAGTGACTGGTATGGAAAACAATGTCTAACTTCATGCTGCGCTTGATAAGCACCATAGCGTAGACGACATCCCGGGCATAAATTTATAATAACAATGATAGTCTACTTTCCGGCTCATCTCTGAGAAACACGCTCAAGTGACGCGATACGTGCTACCATGCACATAATCAATTGTAGTACGACATATTAATCATGTGAATGTAGTAACAAAAGAGACTTATTAAGGGAGAAAAATTGCAGTTCATAAAAAGGCATCTGGAACATATGCTCCTAAAAAGGCACTTATCATGCTACCCAAAGCTCGGGAAAATTCTGAGTAGCTACATCATTTTATACTTTACAAGGTGATCCCTGACCTAATAGTCAAGGTCATGCCAGAAAGAGGTAATCAGACGGTGGCAAAAGGGAAAACCAAAGAATTTTCCCATTGAATTGGTTCCGGAAGGATGTGTAAAAAATATTGCCGGGAAGAAGGAGGACAGGAAATCAAGTGCGTTTGTGGATGATGAACGGAAATCTGAACAGGAATCCATCAACTGCTCAAAATCGACGGAATTTTAGAAATGTTGCAAATTGCTCAACTAACACGAGATTTTGAGGGTTTAGACGTGAACATAAAGTATTATCGTGTTAGATACATTTGTGGAATTAAGAATGGAGCAGAATTGCATGATCGATAATAGAATATAGAATGAACAGTTGAGCCATGATGTGTAAATTTTGGGCAAAACGTTTTACATAAAATTGGTGGCTTCTTAATAGTTATTAAAATATATGGCACCACCAAACAGTTATCATATGGCGCAGAAAATAAGCTGGCTAACGGCATTTTGTAGCGACATTGGGCGCGAATTTTGATGAGGGCAGTTAATTACTGCGTGGGTGTTTGATTTGAAATTTCTCATACAATTGTTACCTGTGATAATTCTATTCTATATGATCTGTTCACATTAAACCTACGTCCGCGCATATCCGAAACCATAATCATATTTATGAACCGTGATGACCAAAATCACTCACCACAAAATCCGTTGATGCCAAAACCACACTATCAGGCTTAAAAGTCGATGTTTTAAACCACAGTATCCTGGAACAGTTCTCAGCGTTTGTATTTGAATCATTCATGTACACACTGAGGTCTACGGTTTACGGTGGTAGTCAGATTTACAGGCGTTGATCTGAACGTATGTACGCACCCGATGTGAGTGGTGGTGCTACCTAACATTCAGATATCGGTATTCCTGTGAACATCCCAGCATTTCGTCACTGCTCACATTGTTCGAAGGTTAAGGTTTTGTTCGCAAATGTTGCTCCCAATAACGTTGTAATCATTGACAACCACCTTTACCGCATTGTAAGTATACTTCGCCCTGACACCCCCGATTGCACAGTTCAATATAACCCCTTTCGGAAATCTGGAAGAACTTTGTCCACTCACAGCCTGCCGTCGCAGCATTTGTTTATGTAACTAGTGACTGGACTCAGCGAGAATATTTCCACGGCGCCCGTATCGTGAATAATGACCAAGTGCTTGCTCTTTCTGCTGGATGTATACTTCGGCTGTATGTCTATTCTACTTTTCTATACGTAACTGTTCACTGTATATTTCTTGTATCACTGTAAACCCTGTTTGTTAATGAACGAAACGTGTCCGTTTCGGATGTGCGCCGTCGTAGTTTTTGATGACCAAGGTAAGGAAGCTCGTGCTCTCCCCAGTTCATCGTGGATAAACGATGATGTTTCGACTTGGCCGAGAGTGTCCGGTCCCTCATTTAGTGAAAATGTCCAACCTCACCCAGTACAACCTTCTGGCTCCTCCAGTTTCCCTGTGACTTTTATCCTTCAATCAAGCGCTTTTGAACAATGTGAATTTATTGTTTTGAGACGATTGTTTGAAAGCTAGGCGCTACACCATGAAGGCAAAGAATGCATTAGACTTGAACCCTTCCGATGTGACTGTTAAGATTGGAAGGCGTATCCAGCGCATCAGGTAATTCTTGTGTTTATGCTTCAAACTATGTGCATAGCTGTTGTATCTGTATCCTAGTCCCATCAGCTATACGCCTTACAGACAATAACAACGCTAGTGAGAACAAGTCACCCAGTAGGAATGCCTCGTGTATTGTCGCATTTACAAGCATTCGGGTCATTTTGAAGTGTATGGACGAGTGAACCGTTGGTCGTTGAAGCCGAAACCAATCAAAACACTCTGGGAACCTTGGCACGAGTGTGTGGCACACGGGCGGCCTTGGCGCGTATACAGCAATAACAAGCCCCCAAACGACTCTTGTGGTTGTCATCATCTGACGAATCCGGGGCACCCTTGCACAGCAGTAACATAGGACAACTACATTATGCTACGCTTGCTGTGTGGACTAGTCGAGTTTCTTCAAGCCAACTCTCTCAGTCCATCCTGACCGTTCATAATTCCGAACTTTTGTTTTCAACATCCTTCCAGATGATATCCTCCAAACCCGTCACACTGTCTTCCCCACCCACACCGACTGTCCCTTAAGTTCTCACTCCCAGGACGGTGTCTCCCGTTGTGCGTTGTACTGAAATGCCTCCATCTGCGACGATGTCGCAGATGAGACTGTTTTCAACCCCAATGTCTTCCGCCAAATTGTCCGCTCCTTCAATGTCTTCGTCACCGCCATTCCCACAGGTTGTATCTTCATTGTCATTCTCCAGATCGTCTGTGGATGCAACAATTGTTCCTGTTCCAAAGGAATTTTTGAATATGCTGCTCAGGCAACAGAGCAACGTGATGATGACCCTGAATCATGTTGTGAAAGAGTTGACGTTCATAAAGCAGCTTCAAGACAGTTGTCGAATGATGGCAGGTTTCTTCGGTGGAGAGGATGAGCGTGACATTCGCGCTCACTTGTTTTCCACCCAGACTGTTTCACGGTTCAAGGAACTGAAGTATGACTTAAAAAACCAGCCATATAGGAAGGTTTTGGTAGGTTAATTTGAACTATAGTAACTTTTCTAGATGAATTACTTGCATGGGTTGAGTGCCCCCTCCGCACGGCAACTGGTTCGTCGGTGCACGAGGGAAGCCATAGGAACCGAATTAGCGTTGCACATGACTTATGCGGTTGGAAAAGAAGAGATAGAATCCAAGGATTCCACGTTGCGATACGCTATCGAAGGTGAGTGTAAACGTTAATAAAGTCTCGGATGAACGCAGAGACCAAGAGAAAAGACGTGAGCAAGTGGATGAGAATTTGGTTTCACAACGCCCGAGACAGAAAAGGAGTAGGAAGAACAAGAAGAGAAGAAACGCGGGTAAAGCAAACATGTTACCATGTATCACGTTGATATTTGTGAAAATGAGACGAATACTTTGCGTTACTTCCCCATAGACAGCAGTATCGTGCATTCTGGCGCTCACCTGTGCGTAAGATAGATCGATGAATTATATAGTCTGATATGATATTGTAAATTTATGTATATAGCTTACACACAACTCCAGCTGGTGCAGGATATATACGTGTGTATATATATACCATGTGTACCATATATATACCAGATAGCGCTCGCGTGTGCGTAACAAATGCTTTCGAGCTTAACGGTGACTGTGAACTCCATAGATCGATTAATGATATAGTGTTATATGTTATTGTAAATATATTTATATAGCTTAAACCCGACTCCAGGTGGTGCATCATATATATATATATTGTATCACGCACCACTTTGAGGTGTGTTTAAGCTAAATTGTCAACATAATGTGGACATTCTCAACCGTATACTCGAAGCTCTCTTCTCGTGTCCTCGTTGGTGGCAACCGTCAACATTTATCGCATTCCATATGTTGTTTTATTGACATCNCTCCAGGTGGTGCATCATATATATATATTGTATCACGCACCACTTTGAGGTGTGTTTAAGCTAAATTGTCAACATAATGTGGACATTCTCAACCGTATACTCGAAGCTCTCTTCTCGTGTCCTCGTTGGTGGCAACCGTCAACATTTATCGCATTCCATATGTTGTTTTATTGACATCTACTTCTCTTTTCTTTATAGAGCGGTGAAATGCCGGAGGACCTGCCAGTTACCCATCGTTAACCCTTTTTGTAATCCCCCTTTGTCATCACACCTTCATCTCGTTCTCCCTGATTTCTGCTCTCATTTTGGGCGTATTTCATATTCCACTGTTCGGGCAACATACGACGTTGCACTTGGTGTTGATTTACTGCGCTGTGGGACCGCTTCCATATATAATGCGTCTTGTTACGGCGTTGAGATATATGGTTTACAGTAAATTGGACCAGTTTACGTGGTTTTAGGGATATTTTACGGCGAATCGGGATAAGTTACGCCGTTTCAGTGATATTTTGTGGCCGTGCAACAAAGGACGAAATGGACAGATCGGATTAATTGTGCGCTACACGTATAGGGTAACTTCGGGTTCTGTGTGGCAAGAACGAAATTCATCCCTCGCGAACTCTCGCACTGGTCAATATAGAGCATATAAGGTTTATGAGTAATCTATACCTAAGTGTGGTACCAGTAACCTCCTACACCCGCATATGTCTCCGTAAGAAGAGGAAATTTCTGCTACTCGCTAATGCTTCAAGTTCACACCGAGTTACGCGTAATCTGTTGATCCAGTAAATGCCTCTCAATATTCATCGACAGAGATAATCTATCCTCGGAACGGTTAACGGGGAGGCGCTCGTAATAACTGGATTTAATACGGCACTAATTGAATCAATGTACAAGAAAATTGTCTCTCACCTCAAATGTGAAAATACTCAGAAATAAATAAATAATATATATTTCCCAACGCATATGTGAGAAGCAATATGTGAGAAGAAAGTGCCCGCACAACAAATTGACAACCAGGCACCGATCAACAATGGTAGACGATAAAACGGGTTGAGCTCACTCAAACAAATGGTCATTGGTTCGGTCAGAGCAGAACGACTGTTCATGCATCAGAAAACGACGGGAATCATAAGTTACTCAAGAAAAAATATGGAAGAAAAATGTCTCATTCCGGTATTTGGACGCTTACAGGGCTCGGACTAAATAGGGGTAAGGGAAACGGTCGAAGTAGGTTGTGTAAGAACAAGGAGGAGTAATGTCTCATTTTGGGAAGAGTGCAAAGCGTAGGGCCACCTTTCAACATCAAGCAAACCTCAGCAATCTCAAAATAACGCAACAAACCTTGACAAAATCAACACTGGACCCCGAAAACTGGCTGGTTTTCCAAACTCAAGGTGGCAATATGAACAACGGCAACGACCGGTTCGACGGGAGGATCCACACCTACTGGTATACCCGTAGTGACTTTGTGTTACTCTGCAGACGCTCCTAAAATACAAAGTGATTTGATGTCTCGTCTCACAGTGCCATCTGAAGTTCTTATCGACACCTGACGTACATGTATTTCGTCACCAGGGAATACCTCAGTGATTATACCGTAGGGCAAAACACCTCTAGAGGCCCTTTCGTGGAGGAGAACTACATCGCTTACTTGAAGATCACGCGGAGCTTTCAACCGCCTACGTGTATCCTGCAGCTGGGGTAGGTATTCAGGCCGCCATCGTTTCCAAAACATACTAGATAAGTGCTGTGCTTGTCTCCAGCCCCTTGTGTAACGTTCGCACAATGTAACCTCATCTGTACTTAAGCCTATATTCGAGCGCAACAACAGCAAATCACTAGGGCAAAGTACCTGGGGACTATCTGAATCATCATAAACAGGCACGAGTGGCCTGTCGTTCACGAGTCTTTCAACTTCCACCATGTAGGTGGTAAGTGACTCTTCAGTCATTACCTGTTATTGTGTTACAAACGACAGAACTCGTCTCACTGTTCGGATCATTCTCTCCCAGGCCCCGCCCCGATGACTTGCACTCGGAGGATTAAAATACCAATCAATTCCTTGATTCGTTAACCTATCTGTGGACACATACGTGTCCAGTTGTCGCAGCCTTCGTTCTAGCTCCAAGTCTGCTCCAACAATTTTGGAACCGTTGTCAATGTAAATGGCGTCCGGCTTGCCCCACCTTCTCAAAATTAGCACAAGAGCCATGAGAAAAGAGTCCGTAGACATGGAATAGGCCACTTCAATATGAATGACACGAGTCTGCAAACAGGTAAATATGCAGCCATACCGTCTGAGCTAGCTCCTTTCTATACGAACTTTGAATGGGCCGAAATAATCCGCCCCNCAGTGCTCCATCTATCAACGCTGGCAGCAATCTTTCAAGCCTGCCCACCTTACGAGGATTCACGGTGGACGATCTGAAGACCCTGAGTTCCTTGGAGAACTCGCGCTCTTGCACGAGCTTTACTAGTTTGAGACGAAAGACATTGACTCCGCCCGTACGAAGGGTTCCTACTCTGATTGACACGCTTTGTCCAGTGGATATAACCACGGACACAAACTTAACGTAACGTGATAACCAAGCCATGGCCCGCAGTAACCTAGTCCAACTAGAGTACCTCGGTACCAGCTGGTCTAGTATGAAATTAAAGTCCAATTTCGTGGTAATCGCATGAGTGCGCCTAATTTCAGGGTCTTCCTCCAACAAACATGACAATGTTGGCATTTTCGACCACTGTTCTTTTGAGTTCAACAGTAATCTGGAACCCCGTAACCAGATGTTCATCTCCTTGGTCAAGGCCTGTGACACTCCCCTAGACGCCACATCGACCGGATTTAACTCTGAAGACACGCCTCCACTGTGAGACAGAAGTAAGGTCGTGGATGAGTCCTACACGATTGGCAGCAAAAGTTGCGGAACACGATAAAGTGTTATGTAGGTATTGCAACACTATTGTAGAATCTGTCAATTGTAAAACGTTACATATTACAGTCAACTCATGAATAAGAAAGTACATTGGCTTAGACGATAGAACGGCTGCCTTTATCTTCTGATTGTTGTGCAATACCCATCTATCTTGTTTCCACGGCAAACCTATTGCAAAGTGATTATACCTGGGTATTACACTAATATCCGTCATATTCAATGCTCGCTTGTCCTCCACAGAAGGCTATTTGTTCTCCGAAGTGCATCCGTCAGCGCAATCTAACTCATACATCCTTCGGATCGGATCATCCAATGATACCGGACGTACTCCAATGAGGTTTACACAGCGTTCATTCCGAGCTTCGGTGCGACATGGACCTCGGAGACTCCAGCCGAAGATGGTCTTACTCGCATAAGGCTCCAGCACCCAGTGTGCTTCAGGGACATCGCACCCTACCAAAATCCCCACGCCGGTTCTAGTTAGGCTCTTGAAGGAACTACCCTTCAGGTGCGTCCATCTATCTGATTGGCGGACAACGTCAGCCTGAGTCACTGGCAGCTGGTTCACCGTATAAACCGAATCAGCTGTGATGGAATGCTCCTGATGCAACGGTTGCAACTCAATCGATACCTTACTGCATGATGTTGCAGAAGTTCCGTGTAGAGTACGGAACACCATCTGGCAGGGCTGTCCCTGCAAACCAATTGTCCTTGCAGTAGATTCATCGAGCAATATTGTGTCAGACCCGTTATCCAGGAAGGCATACGTTGTCAATGACGCTTCGGGGCCAGCCAACCTGATCGGGACGAATCCTAGACATACGCCGTTTACATTGGACGTAGCATCGCACAAGGATGACTGTGTCGTTTCCTCCTTACCCTGTTCGGGCTTATCCTCATGGACCAAAGTATGATGGCGTCGACCACAACCCGGTACCGCACATCGTATCTGTACTCTACAAGACTTGGCCACATTGTTCACGTTTAGGCAAACAAAACAGCATCCGGTGTTCTTCAGCATTGCTTTGCGTTGCTCCAAAGACTTACCGCTGAGCCAACCGCAATCAGGTATATCGTGATTGCCCTTACAAACTGGACACTTCAGATTCACCTCCTCGCAAGGCGCACCTACTTCGACGTTGCATCCCGAGTATCTGATTCCAGAATGTCCGGAGGGTGGTGAGTTACTCGTCCTGGTTTCTAAGTGAGCAGCCAACTGACCATACTGTCTAACGCTGACTGTCAACCTTTTCTCCACAAAACATAACAAATCGCTCAAATTAGGTCCCCTCCCGCACTCAATTATACCCTCAGCAACTTCTGCCCACCTTTCCTGCGGATGGTGAGGCAACCGCTCAACTGCTTTAGTGAGGTTTGTTGTGCAGTTTAGCTCTGTACCGTAATCTAGCTGCATTAACATCGCCTGACAGCCTTTCATTTGGTCGGCTAGTCGACGCAAGCCATCAACGTCGCCAGCGACTAACCTAGGACCCACGAAAACCTCCTTACTTACCGCCTGCATAATATCATGTCGGCGGCAAAACTGCTGGTGCAAAATCCTCATAGCCTCTGTAAAACCCACCTCCTTTGGCAAGAGTGCACAGTGCTCAATTTCCTCTTTCGCCCTACCACGACCATAATGCGACAAACATGAAAGCTTCGATCCTTCGCCAACTAAACTGTCTATCACGTCTCCTGCAAACTTTCTGCGAGAGATGAAGTAGTTCTTCGGGGACCCATCGAAACTATCCACTTCAATTTTCGGAAGACTAGCTCCAAGAACCAAAGGTCTGAGAACTCGCTCTAACAACTCGACAGGGTCCAGACAAAAAGGGGTTTGTTTCGAAGGCCCTCGACTGACCAGGGTGGCATGGTGTAGTAAACTTAGTGCGAGCTGTCGGGACGGGCTCGGACTTTGCGGTCCTACCCTGTCTTCTATGGAGTTCAAGCAGTTTACGTCTCACTTCTAGCTCCTTTGCCTTCAAGGTCAGCTCCTTCTCTGACAGGCCATCAGAAACTTCATTAGAACCATTCATCAGATCACGATCGAGCAAAACAGCACTGAATTTGGATATACCATTCATCTTCTCCGGTGGGGCTACCACCGTCCCTATCACTATCCTTGGGCCGGATCCCTGCTTAGTTCTAGGGGCCACAAACAAACAACAATCGTGCTCAACAGCACTCAGTTCAGGTGGGACCCTAGCATTAGGAAACTTTTTAGAATTACTTGAAACATTTGGCATGAAAAGATCCTTCGCAGACTTTAAAGAATTAGGATTAATAGAAACAGAGACATCACCGTAGATATGGGTATTCGATTGATTCTCGTCCAACATGGGGAATGGTTCATGGGACATTGTAGCAGTCTCGATTGGTAAAGAAGTGTTGATCGTCCGGTATAAAAACGCTGGTAAAGGATGGCAGGATCAGCCTCAATAACGCCATGGTTGTTAGGACCGGTGTAACGTTCCGCAATGTCCGATGAGTAATGTATTTCATTTGGAGATTAGAGCAAGGCGTAGGGCCACTTTCAACATCAAGCAATCCTCAACAATCTCAAAATGGCGCAACAAACCTTGACAAAATTAACACTGGATGTTTGCCAATGCAGTCATTAATAGAGCTAGAATGGATATATTGATATGACCTACCTGAGCCTAACGTACTCGCCGACTCTTCGTCGACGGGGTACCATGAGTAAGTTGGTGGCCCACTACACCCAAACGGCTCACGCATTTGCGGCCGCACACATCGCAACACCATATAGTCACGTCACCGCGAACTATGGCACCGATGGTTCCCTTGCGTACCGCACGATTCCGCTCGCGACCACGCAAAAACTGCTCGTTGAACTTTCGGACGCCCGCCCGAACCGTATTCTTCCAGGTCGTCCGGTTCAACTCCAAATCTTCCCAACATCTGAAATCAATGTTACAACGTGAAAGACTTACCTGCACAACATCCTGGTACCTCCGCTTCTGGCCACCGGGATTTCGCTTACCTGACTTCACTTGTCCGTACAGTAACTGCTTCGGGATACGGTCATCGCCCATCCGACGGACGTGACCGAGCCAACGGAGCTGGTTCAGCATCAACATGGCTTCCATCCCGTCCATGTCCGCTCGCCGCATTACCTCAGTGTTCGGAATCATGTCCGACCACCGAATACCCAAGATGCGCCTCAGACACTGAACATGGAAACGGCTCAAATAGCTCACGTTCCGCTGATACAGTGTCCACGTCTCACTGCCGTACAGCAGGATAGACAGCACCATTGAGCGGTAGACACACAACTTCGTGGCCATCTTCAGGCTGTGATTCTTCCAGACACGCCTTTCAAGACGTCCGAAAGCAGCGCTAGCCTTTGCCACACGCGCTCTCAACTCGCGGTCCACGGACAGATCTGTCGACAAGTTGCTACCCAAGTAGCAAAAATCCCCGCAGCCATTCACAGTGTCTCCAGCGATGCGAATTTCGGGTGGAGGTACACAAGCAGCACCTCCACCAGGAGAAGGCTGAAAAAACGAATACGTCTTACCTGTGTTGATGTCCAACCCGAACTTCGATGCTGCCGAAGCGAATGCTGTAGCTAGACGTTGCAGTTCTTCTTCGCTGTGCGCTAGCAAGGCGCTGTCATCGGCGAACAGAAGCATCCGCATCCTTGAGGTCTGCAGCCGGGTTGAGGCGCCAAATCGTCGGATATTCAACAGACGCCCGTCCGTCCGGTACTCCACCTCGACACCATCCTCTCCAGAGTTCTGAAAAGCAACTGTTACCATCGCAGTCAAATATAAACTAAATAGGGCTGGGGCTAGAACACAACCCTGCTTCACGCCAGTGACGATGTCGAAATCATCAGAGGTCGATCCACACGATTGCACCTTCGCCTTCATGCCCGCATGCAACAATCTAACCATATTAACGAACTTACCTGGACATCCAAACTTACCAAGCACCGTCCACAGCGCCTCGCGGTTCACGGAATCGAACGCTTTGGTGAAGTCCACGAACAGGGCATACAAGGGCTGATTCCGTTCTCGGCACTTCTCCTGAAGCTGTCGAGCAGCAAACACCAGGTCGATTGTACTCCGACTCGACCGAAATCCACACTGCTCCTCGGGAACATTCATCTCCAGAACGGACGCATTCAGTCGGTTCAGGAGGATTCTGGCAAGCACCTTGCCTGCACAGCTCAAGAGGCTGATACCTCGGTAGCTGTCGGTGCATTGCTTGCTACCCTTCCCTTTGAACAAGGGTACGATGAGGGCATCCTTGAAGTCTTGCGGCATCACCTCGTGCTCCCAGATGGAGTGAACCAGTTGGAGCAGAGCGCGTTCCAACGCCGGACCGCCATTCTTCAGGATCTCACCTGGCAGCCCATCCTCGCCTGCAGCCTTCCCGTTGCGCAGTTGACCAATCGCCCTCTGCAACTCCAGCAAGTCGGGGGCGAGAGCAAGCGAAGATTTGACGTCCTGTTGCGGCAGACTGTTAACAGTCGCCCAATCAATTGTAGTAGGGCGGTTTAACAGGCTGCCGAAGTGTTTGCGCCATATTCCCATGATGTCTTCCGGCTGGCTGCAAGAACAACCGGTGTCCACGTCTACCAGTGCTTTAGTAGACTGGATAGACGGACCGAAGATCGCCTTAAGCGAATCGTAAAACTCCTTGTGTTGCCGACGATCTGCGAAGCCCTGCATGCGCTCGCCCTGTTTCCTCCACCAGTTGTCCTTAATTCCGCGAACACGCTCAGCCAGTTGACGGCGGATATTCCGGAACCTAGTCTTCTTCGCTCCATTGCCAGGGTCCATTGTGCATGTGGCGAACGCGGCATTCTTCTCTCGTACCAAGTTGGAGATAGCCACGTTGTTGTCATCGAACCAATCCGGGCGTTTCTTGCGCTCCACACCGATCGTCTCAGTGGCTGCTACCATAATCTCTTTCTTCAGTTGTTGCCACATACCCTCGGGGGTAGTGGGTACAGGAGCATTGTGCAGGCGAGCGACGACTGCACGTTGAAAGGCAGCCTTCGTCTCGAAGTTCTCCAACCTTCTGATATCCAGCTTCTGCCGTTGTCCAAAAGATCTACAATAAACGGACTTGCGTACATGGATAAACAATTTGGTCCTGACCAGCCTATGATCTGTGCTACATTCAGCCCCGCGCATCACTCGCGTGATGCGCACTTCACGAATGTCGCGCTGCCGCACAATCACGTAGTCAAGTAGGTGGTGGTGACCGCTTCGTGGATGAGTCCACGTCGTGATGTCGCTCGCATCCAGCTGGAATCGGGTGTTCGTGATAGCCAGCTCGTGAGTAGCACACAGGTGCAGCAGACGATCACCGTTCGCGTTGACTGAACCAATGCCGTAGGGTCCGAGGACTCCCGGCCAAGCTACAGAGTCGCGCCCAACTCTAGCGTTCAAGTCACCCAAAACAAACAGTCGGTCATTCACTGGCGCAGACCGGATTGTGGCGGACAGCTGATCATAGAACTGGTCCTTTGTATCATCAGTGTGACACATAGTTGGACCATAAACACTAACAAATGTAGCACACTTACCTCGACCGAGTCGCAGGCGCATCGACAGCATTCGGGGGCTGATGCCGTGCGGTTCGCCTATCATCAAACCATTGATGCGATCAGCGACTGCAAAACAGACACCATGCTCCCGAACACCGTCTGTCGGGTAGCCTATCCAGTAAAAAGTGTACCCGGCGCCTGCTTCCCGCAACTTACCTTGGTCTGCAAGCCTTGTCTCACTCAAGGCTGCTACGTCGATTCCATACCGCCGCAGTTCCATCGCGATCAGGGCGGTGCGTCGTTCCGGCCGTTCTGTGGCGCTGCATCGATCCAGCAGAGTGCGCACGTTCCACGTCCCAACCGTAAGCGTGTTGCGTCCACGGGCCTGTCTCCAGTTGGTCTTCTGGGCACTGAAACCTAGTTGAGCATTATCTGCTCGGGGGCTCGTGATTGGGGGGACGTATGAGGGTGAGTGTTTGGCAGTAGCATGTTTTCGCCTATCCACCCTGCCATGTGCAGCAGATAGGGCGACCCGGTTTATCCAGCGCGACGGCCGACGCAGTATAGTATTTAATTTATTTTCTACTGTCATTGTTTGTATGGGCCTCGGATACTGCCAGGACGCCCAGACCTGTGCAGGTGAGCGACTAGGGCCCTCAACCAAAGCCTTTGGCTAGAAAGCCTGTACCGCAAGGCAGCAGCTGTCTCACACACACGCAGACGCAACAGCATCAATCACCAAGGGGAGGATCGGCAGCTATATCAAAACAAGTCCAGCACTCACTCACAGGAACAGTAAAACTGTACACACGATCCTAGCAAGCAGACAAGCAGTCCGGGCAAAAACAAGCATCTCGATCAACACACAGTCACCACGCACAACAAACGCACGCATCTGCTTTTTGTTTGGCTGCTCCCCTTTGGCCAATCTGACAAGGTTGAACCTGCAATGACTGAAGTCCCATTTAGCACAGCCCTCCGGATCAAAACAGCACGCAAGCCTGACCACCACTCCAAGGTAGCAGAAAAGGCCAGGATAAATATGTACACATACATGTACGCATACATAAATACGCACTCATACATACGAGTATATATATATGTACACATATATATGTACAAATTTATATACAGAATTGTATGTATTCATATTTTAGCACATGCGTTCACGTATGTGTACATAGATTGATGTATATTCACTTATATATGGCGATAATTATGCACACATGTACGTATAGTATGTACACACCCGGGTCCTTAACCGTTTGGGCATACCTATTGGGTACGTACAAATACAGATACATATATATAAATATATGCACATGTATATATTTACATATATAAATCGCAGACATGAATGTGTGCTAATACAAACTTGGTTATACATGTGTGCATATATATGTATAACTGTGTGTATACTCATTTACATATATATATACATCGTGTCATATATATATATATACAAACGATCGCAAAAGTATATGTACAAATATATACGTACATATATTCGCATATATGTATTTGTAAATATATACGTTTATAAGGGGTTATAAATGTATATATGTAGATACATATACCCATATATGTATACAAACATCTATACATACATATGAATATGTACATTCATTCATTTACTAGATTAAATAATTATATATACATATATGTATGTACATGTTCACATATTTTTGCAGATACTTCCCCGTACACTTCACGTACTTATTACATATGTTATGCGTATATATTATACGAATATCATATATATTACACACACACCTGCTACTGACATACTACCTCAGCAACCAATGGAAAATTTCGGCTTCAAGGTCATTCCGAGTGTTATCAAGCCGTTCAAACTAGGTTTTCTCGGGTATGAAAAGAAACCGGCTTCCGACGTTTTCCCCCTAGTGACCTTTAATTACTTAAAAAATTGTCCTACATATAAAATTCTAGAGGGTAAACCAATGTGCAATCTCATGTTTTGGACTGAATCTGAAAAACAAGTGGGCTGTCTATTTTTTTTACTGCGTGCGTTAAAGTTTCGTAAACTACAATCATTTTTTTCTTACCACGCCCTTTTGGTAGCAGGTTTCAGGTTTATGCTATTGTTCAACCGCTCTCTGCTTTTTATCGCGTGTAATCATCTGCAAGGATCTCGCATAATCCAGCGTGGTCCTCACATATACGTCGAGAAATATATATCATCACTAGTATGGCTACCCTGACAGGTGATTGAGAATGGACACATTTCGGAGCCATCCTCGAATTTGCCAAAGCATCCGTTCGTATCCCACACGGCCTCATTGCGTATGAAGTAGAAGCTCATGGGACTCAATGAGAGGTTCTCCGCCAGATTATATATTCCCTTGGGATCTTTCACAGCAAGAGCCAGGTTGGACTTTTCTTTTTCTTCCCCGACCTCCGATTAAACTCCTCAAGCACCCGTACTAAGTCCGCTAGTGTTTCTGATATGACCCAACGATCGTCTCGCCCTGATTTCTGGAAAAGCATTCCTTCAGATTGTCGGATTAAAGATCTGGAATGTCTGATTCCAATGTATTGCAAATCCACTTTGACAGTATTAAGTGTTGGTCGGGTAGCTGCGATCTCCCTCCAAATGACAGCAAGCGTGCGCATATGTCGCTCATAGGGCATTCCGGGAAGCCATTCGCGATACCTAAAACAGAGTGCAATTAATATCGCGGAATTTGACCTTAGAAAGGACCAAGGCATTTGGCTGCCGTCTGGTTTACATCTCTCTTGTCACCACCAGATGGCCGTTAAAAGAGGATTTGGGACTCGTATGAAATAGCCTTTCCCCGCACAGACAAACATGCCTTTTGATCGCTTTACGAGGTCCGTATAAGACCGCTGCTCGAGTGTGCTAATCAAGCCGTATACACCGGTTTAAGAGAAGACCTACTCGCCATTGAACGTGCCCAGTGAGTAGCTACCGAAATGGTTCATGGCTCGAGGCATCCCCTCCACGAGTCTGATCCTGGAATTTTCGATATTATTCCACTTGACCTCCGAAGACTCCGTGGTGGCTTAATTATCATACACTTCTTCTCAAGAATAGAAATCGTGCAGCAACTTTTCACCCCAGCAGTTGATAACAGCCGATGGGGTTACAAAAAGAAGTTCTCCAAGCTCCGACTGCGAACCACTGCAGTGATATTCTATTAGACGTTAGCTGTGTTATTAGATTTCCAAATACTGCAGCGAGTCCCCTTTCCTCGTGGAAATCGTGTGACTTTTGGTGCACCTTCCGGTCTACCGCGCAATTCGAAATTGAAGATAGGTTGTTCCTCTCGTTTCGCTATTCTCTTCCTGCGTGTCCAGCACTTGCATGGTAAGGTGTACCTTACAAGTATACTATCGTTGCACGAAAAATTGATCGGCCGGTCAACTGATTGTAAATCTGGTTATTTAAACCAGGTAATCATCTTGCCGGTAGTATGTCTCGTGTCTCTCATACACGCCTTGGCAAGTAGTGTGTCAGAAAGGTGGT